>VZTM01029761.1:62078-106252 GCA_013400555.1 Jacana jacana | reverse complement strand
CCTTTCCAACCTGAATGATTCTATGTGATTCTATGGTCGGCTAATCAAATGCGTGGCGGTAGGATTTCAGGCGTGCACGTGTACGTCTTCTCTGGTGGGGCCATCCACCGAGCCAAAGTTTCTCATCTTCCCCTCTGAGCCCTGTCTGGATTGTCTGGATTTCAAGTTTCTTAACACTTCCCATTAATGACTGCTTTCCACTATGCACAGTTTTGCCAAAGCTCAGTTGCGCGAGTCCAAATGCTCCATGCTGGATATCTGCCTCAGGCAGACTCTTTCAGTAATTTTTAGCTAAAATAATTCAACTGTCTCCTACAATAAGATTAGTAAGATATATGTTATCTTGCTCTGTTCAAATTGAGAGATTAAATGCCTCTGTCTTCAGAGGCTGGCACCGATACTCAGCTGAGGAAGTGGAACGAATGTGCCCTTGCAAGGGTCCTAATTTTTCTCACCTGTGGTCAAGCTACAAGTTCCACAAAACTTTGTTCTGCACAAGCCTGGCGGGGGCCTGTTTGAGCTTGGCAGATCATTTATCTGAGGACTCCATCTGTTTTGGTCTTGCAGAGCAGAGAAAGACGTTGGCAGACCCTTCCATCACTGAGGGCTGGAGTCTGCTGTGGTGTGAAGGCAGAGCCGGGATCCTCTTGTTGTGCCCAGCTGTAACAAGGCAGGACGAGGACCCTTCTCAGCACAGCCTCCACTCACCTGCTGAGAACCGCGTGCCCTGGGCATTAAAAGAGGTAGAGTCATTGTGGGGAAAAAAAAAATGTTTATATATGCATGTCATCCTGCAGCTAAAAGCAACACTATCACGATGCCTGTGACAAATCAAGCATTTTCTAACCACCAGGTGCTTGACCCTACAGACTTCCCATACTTTCAATCTACGTTGGGCTTGTGTCATTTCCTTGATTTGCAGATGGCAAACTGAAACAAAACTGCAGGAATCCCATCACGTGGCATCACACCGGCCACCGCATGACTCACCGGCAGGACTGGCTCAGCTGTTAATTCCATCATGCTTGAAAAGCAGAATAACTGGGAGTAGTAATAGCCCATCAGTCTCTGCTGAGGGAGCAGGCAGGAATGAGTCAGAGCCTGTGCCAACGGCTTCCCCAAATATTTGCTGACAAGAGACAACTACTGCACTGCAGAAATCCCTGTGTCTGCTGAATCCTAGGCTCTGCAGGAGGCATAGTCTTTGATTCCTCCTGCATCTGCTGGTCCTTTCAGCCTGTCTTCTGCCTTGGTCCTGCTCCTGTGTCCAGCTCGACATCTGTTGCCAGTCCCCCTCCCCAGACAGGGGTCCTCAGGTCTTTGTGCTGCACTAGGGCTTGCTCCCTCTCTCCATCAAGTCCTTGTTCTGGTCAACATCAGTCTTTCCAGGTGTTGGCCTAAGTATCAGCAAAGGAGTACGTCTGAGAGCATCTCCATGCTCTGGTCCTCCGCACCACAGTGTCCCTGAAATTGTTGAAAAACCATTTCAAAGAGCTGCTGCTCTGCACCTGCAGCAGGAGACTGCAATGTGCCTGCCGCACTCCCATCTGTGATTTAGCCGCCAGACTTGAACAAGTCTCCACTGAGCGAGTGCCTTCAGAGAATTCAGCTTCTAACTCTTAAGAAGTTTCTGTTGAGTGCCTGAGATCTGAGGCTTTTTTTTTCCTAAGGTTTCTTAGTTCAACTTTTTTTCCCCCATGAAGAACAACCAACGGCACATTCCTGACATCTGCCAAATTTCAAGTCTCTCCTCCAAAGGCAGAAAGTGCTAGAGTTTCTCAACAGATCATTTTAAGAACATGTTTGAATATGAAGGAAAAAAAATGTTTCTCTCATCTCTTTCTTGTAGGCAAGAAAAACATTTTTTGCTGAAGTTTCCCAAATGCATTCAGCCTGAGACGGATACCCAGCACAGAAAAAAAGCAGCTAAGCAGTAAACAGCTAAAGTTTTCAAGAGTTAGAGGCAATTAAACATTTGATCTTTTAAGAAATGTTGGATAGCCTTAAAAATGCACAGAGGCACCAAGGTCATCAATTCCATGCAATTTAAACTGCACTTCTCCTGAGCCAGGAGTAGAAATGAACACAAAATGCACAAATTTTACTGTAAATCCCCCAAATTTGGGCTGGCTTTTGCATTTCACGAGAAGACCACCGTTAAGGCACTGGTTACCTTCCAAGGTGCCTGTACCCTGCCATAAGCTGCCCTGACAGAGACTGTTCGGGATCTAAATGAGCTTGGTAGGTTGGTCTCACTGGGGACCTCCACTGGCTCCCTGCAAGCACACTTTGGGACCAGAGGGATATCTGCCCATTGCCCCAGTGCTTGAGGACCTCCGGGCAAGTCTACTCATCCTGGGGGGACACCAGGCAAATGCAGGTGCAAGGCAGTTGTGTTGCCTTGCTTGGCACTCGCTTAGGAGCCAGACACGCCTGCCACTGAGCTGGGCAGGGGAGCAAGGGCCTCAGCTTCTTGGATTTACTATGTATTTGTGGGTTATTTAGAGTTTGGAGTAATGGCAACTTTAGAAAACCCTCAGAGAAAGATGCTGCCAAATAGAGGGAAAGCTGTGGGTTGCTATTTTGGATCAGACCAGGGAAGTGGCATCACTTCACAATGATGCTACAGCGTTACCAACAATGCCACAGCATCACCAACCATGCTTCACCACACTCCATCTCCCAGTTTGTCACTCTGTTGAGCATTTCCACCCCCTGCAAAGTCCGTCCATCATGCCATCAACCTAAAAATAGATCCTACACACACATGGTGCTTTTGCCAGCCCCGCAGCCCCTGTCACCCCTGGCATAGCACTCACCAGGCACCACAGTGCCATGCCCACATTGGAACACTCTTGTTCTGGAAGCGTCTGCCTGGCACATGCAATTCTCTGCCACCTCGTTTTTCAAAGCACAGGCAAAGCCTCTTCCTCATTTGTTTGTTCAGGCATGAGCAGGAGGCAGGTAGGTGGTCTGTGGCTTGGCTCGTCCTTCCTTACTCTCACCTCCCACCTTTTTCCAAGGATGCTCCCAGCACACTTGCACCTGGAGCCATGGCACCTGCCAGATCACCCCTCTCCCTGCTCTAGAGGCACCTTCACCCGTGACCAGTGAGCAGGGATGTTTCATGGTGCTGCTCCTCAAACCCCTCTTTCATAGCTACCTCACGATGCCTCATCCTTACAAACAGGAACCCACTTATTTATTAATTTTTGCTGACAGCAACAGAAAAGAGTAGAGCAGGGAGCACAGAGGGGAAGAAAGAAGTGTATTTTCAATTTCTGTGCTTGTGATTTTGCCTGAGCAATCCAGAAAAGCTGCCCCTACCCAGGGAAGACGGTATGGCCACTGTGGGGGCAGCAAGGGGCAACGCAGCATGGGGTGCTGTGAGACCATTCTGTTCAGGGAACCCATGCACAAGAGCTTCACACAAATAATTAAACTCCAGCCTCCTTGTTACTTCATTCTCCAAGCCCTCCCAATGTGTCTTCTACAATTCCATTTTCAGCTCCCATGTTTCTTTCCACTTCCATCTTACAGCTATTTTTGTTTCTTTGGGGGGAGCACCCCTGTGCTCAGATGCTGAGTTTATAAGGCAGAGGGCTGCAGCAAATGCCTCACAAAGCCCAGCCAGTGGCCCCCGGTCTCCTTCCTCCCCTCCCCAAAGTTCACACGGTTTAGTATGCAAGCTTCCTGCCGCCTGCCCAGCCAGCCTGCTATTCACAGGCAAACTGCGCTCCTCCGCTTGGCTCCCGGAGAAGAATAAGTATAAAAAGCCCTGAAAGTCTTGCTGCTGAGCCAGCAGGAAACTCAAACTGCTCTGAGCATGGGAACCAAGAGAACCGCTGTGGCCAGCACAACAGGTATTGTTTGGGAGGAAATCCCGGCAGCTGACACAACTCCCTACGCACGCACACACACACACACATAAATATAATATGTATGTGTATGTGTGTGCTTAGTGAGAGTTTGGAAAAGGGGAAGGTTGGGAAAGTGTAAGAGGGTGGAAAATAGGTTAGCAGCTATATCCAAGAAAGAATAAGAGAGCTGCTCAGCCAAGCTAAACAGCTGTTTCCCTAGCCCAAAAACTGACCCATTTGCCACACATTCAAACCACGTGGACCTTCAGGGTAAAGCAATGTCCCCTAGGCTTGGTCTCACGGCAGGTCTTTCTATGTGCCTGTTTTTGTTTGTATCAAGAGTGAGTTTATGAGGCAAATCTCCCATTTGTCCACACTTGCCATGTTTCGGTTTACATCAGAGAGCAATTTTTTTAACTGGATTCCTTTATAGTGAAAGGAAACCAAGCGATGGATTCCAGGAGCACATCTCCTGCACTCCAACCACAAATGAGTGTCCCATCCCTGAGAATCAACATATTGAGTCCTCAGCACTAAACAGCCACCTCTATGGATCTGTTCTCACTACACAACACCAACTGCTAACACTGGCACAGTCTATCTGCAAATATGATGAATTTGAGTGCAAAGAAGAGAAAGAATTGAATTACATAACTTCTTTTTTTTTTTTTTCACCAAAAGGAGGATAAAAGCTGTGGTAAAAGAGCTCACAAACCCCATGTTCACAAGGAGTCATAACATTTGAGTTTTACAAGACTATGGTGATTTAGAATTATTTGAATTGTATTTGTCTCACAGTTTTTCCTGACAGAGATACTATAAAGAATAAACCACTCAACTCAGCATCCCTTGCAGCCATTTTGAGGAGCTCCAGCTGTGAGAAGCCCAGATAAGAGAACGTGTGACCCCACACGTCATGACCACAAGGAAGTGGCTGGAAGAGCAACACATGTGCCTTGGAAAGTGAGAAAGCAAGTAGAATGAAAGTGCCAAACTTCAAGTCTACATGGAGAAATGCAAGTGATAGATCACCCTTTATGGGATTGATGTTTGTTGCCTGAATACTCCAGACTGAAGAGCATTATGAGCACTACCAGCCAAATGCCCAACTTTATGCATAGCTTTCTGCTTTAGATTTTACCCACCACACAGAGAGGGTTCAGCAGTGAAACTCAGATCTGGACTGAACTCCAACATCTTCAAACAGCCCCTTTTCAGGGAGAAGAGTGGAATTGATCTGGGGTTATGTCCTGGTCCCACTGTAGTTGTAGGACCAGAATGAAGAGCATCCGTGCAACTGAGGTCTTTCATTTCATTCAGTTAGACAATTTGGGGACAGGAAACCTTAATGCACTGGCTTGGTTTGGATAAACACCAAAAAGCCGTTTGGGAACCTGGCCGAAACAAGCTGATTCTCCAGAGTCTGTAACATCAGTGGAAAATGCGGGTAAGAAACTCAGCTCTGCTATTAGCAGCTTTCCCATCATAGGTTTTTCCTGTGCTATGTGGGAGCCCCAGGGTACTCAGGACTTCTGCAGTGCTCCTACTTCTGACAGTCCCCTGCAGGGTCAGGAGCCTGCCAAGGGAGGGACAATCTGAACTCTAACCTGCTGGGCGACCAAAAGAAAAGCCCTCTGAAAATTAATGTATCCCAACACTGTGCTAACTGCCTTAATGGCCCAGCACGTGGGTGCCAAGCAGCAGAGACAGTCTGGTGAGCTGTCAACACCTGAGCAATGGGAAAGGCAGCTGGTTAATGCACAGATAACCTGGAATGTTCAGAGCAGCCACACGGAATCAAGGCTGGCAAACGTGACTGCTCCTTGGTGGCAGAAGAGACCAAGTCACATGCAGGAAATTTAAGTTGGGAGTGTGAAGCTCAGAGCTCCCCAGCAGCACTCCTCCCTGCCA
Source organism: Jacana jacana (assembly GCA_013400555.1). Classification (NCBI taxonomy): domain Eukaryota; kingdom Metazoa; phylum Chordata; class Aves; order Charadriiformes; family Jacanidae; genus Jacana; species Jacana jacana. The sequence continues at coordinate 100,481 of VZTM01029761.1, read as the reverse complement.
CGGCTGCCTGGAAGAAAATCAGAGCACAGGGGAGCAGCAGCCTCGCAGTCCCCGTGGCTGTACCCATTTCCAGCCTGCAGGATGCTCACTCCTTTCCCTGCCCGTCCCCACTCAAAGAGCACTCCGTGGAAAGGCCATTAAATTGCAACACCACATTCCTGCATTGCAGGTGGGCCACATTGCAGACCACTCCTGCCCCAGGTAGTGTTGCATGCCCGCTGTACCCCAGGCACAGACGTGGGGCTTCCCCTTGCCCTGCACTTGTGGAAGTGCAGCGCTGATCACAGGGAGCAAATGAGCAGCCCAGAGGCCCCCAAGGGCTCTGCAGGATGAGCAGACAACAGCTTGTGCCATCACAAATACAACAGCCCCTGTGTCATCCAAGTCCTCAGGCACAGAGACTGAGGGAGCAGGATCCGTGCTGGGGCTGGAAAGGAGACCCCACCTCCTCGGGGCTTGGGAATTGGGGGGAAAGGGCTGAAACCCCCCCAGCAGCAGGCTGCACGGGGCTCTCACACACAGCCCTGGCACTGCATCCTCGTGTTGACCAGGAAAACTGGGTACTGTTGCGCAGAGCCCCATTCAGTCTCCCAGGCCCGTTCAGTGCGTTGCTGGGGGTGGTCAGCCAGCATGGCGGACACCCAGTAAGGAGCACCATGAGCTTTGCACAGCCAGTCCCTCGCATTCACTCCCCGGCAGGTGGGATATCCCTCAGCGGCTGCAGGGAGAAAGGCCCAGCGTGTTTGTCGGTGTTTGTTACGGGAGCCCAAAGAGGAGGACAAAACTGTGCAGCAAGACAATACTTCTAATTTGAAGGGGAACATTTCTTCCTCCATTAATTATTTCCCATGCTATTCCTGGCAGTGACCTTCACCGGGAAGGAAAAAAAAAAAATCACATTTGTTTTTATATCTTTTATCCAACTTCCCATGCTAAAGCCTCTGGCTAGAATGAGTCACATTTATATCAGCCATCGCATTAAATTATGCTGTATCAGTGCTGCTACCTGTCTTGTCTTCCTCCCCCGTTAGGGTTCGTTAGCATTAAACCAGGCAATTTGCAGCTACATTTAAAGATTACCTGCCTCAGTGGCAGTGCCCGTAATACCCTTGTTTCATCTTTGGAAATAATACCGTGAGGATTACGTTTGAGACTGCTGGCAATCCGCCCTGCACTGAAGGGAATTTGTCCTGGTTCTGTCCAGAAAAGTGTTTGCCTATTGTAGAGAAGGCATCTCTTCTCTGAACACTTATGATGAAATCCCTTACGTGCACCTCTGGCCTTCTACCTACCCCATCACCCCTCTAGAGATTTCTAGCATTACTCCTGGTCCCTTCATTCAGCAGAGCTGCAGGCTTCTGAGAAGCAGAGAGTGCTAGCTTTCTGGGTGGGGGCATGGCCCTCATGTTTCCTCATCAGCCATCAGCCCATCTTCTACTGCCCAACAATTTAAAGGGTTGAGAATAAAATCCACCAGGGAAGCCTCAGCGACTTGCACCCCTCTGAGAAGACTTCCCACAGAAGGGAGCGGGCTGGTCCTTGGTTTCATTCCTTCTCTGTTTTATAAACACAAGCATCATCTTTCCATGAAAGGGGCACTTGCTTCCAAATATTTCTTTTATTTTTTTAAAATGTGCATTCAGATTGTGGCAATGGCCTAAGTCTCCTGCCAGAGCTGAAGCTGTACCATGCCAGGAGCTGTGTGAGCACCCAAGAGGAGCCCTAGCCCTCAGCTGCTTCCAGCCTAAAAGTTAAGCTGTCAAAAGGTTAAAAGTAAAATGGATTATTAGCGGTAATAACATAATAACATACCTGAAAAAAGAGTTTGATCTTCATCCTAAAGAATCTCAAGGAATCCTAGTCAAACTGTAGGCATCCCCCCAGATAATGAACATTTATGTCTCCCACACAAAACGCTGTGATGTGTCCTCCATTGCTGAGACCCCTGACCTGCTGTATGAGGATGGAACAAATGCTGGCTGCCGGCCATGCAGAGGACCCGTTCCACCTCCGGGCCGTGGCTCGTGGCACACCAGCTGGGCCAATGCAGAAAATACAAACCTCTCTCATTAAGCAAAACAGCATCATGTGCCTCGGTGTGAAGGCAACCAACTTGAGGCAAATTGCAACAAACCTGACAAACTGTAGGAGGCAAGGAGGACTTAAGGGTACCTCATAAAAGTATGTCACAGTCTGGAAAGGGCAAAATGTTTTCAACAGCCATTGGTCTCTCTAGTGCAGCTCTACTTGCTTTTCCACAACATGAGAACTAATCACTGGGCTTGAGGCTGTATCACAGGATTTAAGTTTAAAAAAAAGCCACTTTCAACATACATATTCAGGTCTATAAATAAATAAATAAACGAATAAAATATAGGAAAATAAATTAGATTTTTCTTTTAATGTACTGCCTGTTTTGTTACACCATCAGAAATAGGCACAGAACCCTTTCGGTGGCTTATTCTCATCCTGAAATAACAGGTACACATTAACCTCCATTGCAAAACCACCTCTTGACTTTGATGAGCTTTGTTGACAGAAGAAAGGAGGCACAGAGACGCTCCCAAGCAAGCTCTTATTCACAGGTACAAACCTTTTTTTTCTTCAGTGATGAATGAATCCTTTCAGAAATGCTAATATCGGCACTTACACGAGGTGGCCAATGTAAACAGTAACTGCTGGTTCATTATTCTTTTTGGATCCTTTGCCAATGTACAGATCTTCAGAGTTAGTGTTGTAATAGGTGGGGTTTTGTTGGAAAAGAATGAAAATGTATTTCTGAACCAAAATCTACGGATGGGAATAGATGACATAACAAGCCCCGAAAAGGGCTTCCCTGTGAACCCAACCAGAGTGAGAGAAGGAGAGACAGTAAGAAGATGGGGTTTTTAATATTTGGATCCTATCTCACTGCTTGCATTCCCCCAGGAGCTGCTGCCTCTGAAGACAGCAGTCAAAAATATGCTTTGATGTATCTTTCATCTAAACCTATCTATATTGATAAATTTTGCTTGTGTGGTTGAAGCATTGAGCCAGAGATAGGGGTTTTGTTCCCCTTTCCACCACAGGCTCTCGGTGTGTCCTTGGAGAAGCAACAGGAGTTCATGTGCCTCACCTGAGCCTCTCAGCCAAGCAGAGGAGAGATCACTTTTCCACACAGCTGGCATGGAAGAAAGCTCTATGCATCATTAAATGGACACAGCCCACCATAGTGAGTCCTCCTGAAACTTATGGAAAAAAAATTTACATTAGTCAGATTCAAGCCATCCTAAAATTAATCATATGATTAATTAGGAAACAAAGTCTTCAGTTCAGAAATCACCATCAACCATCTTCTCTTCTGGGCTTATTGCTCCCATGGATGAGCCAAATAAAGGACCATTTGAAAGGCCGTGATTCACGTCAGCACAAAGCAACTGGCCTTGCCTTGATTGCAGAGGAATGTGACTTAAATTAGGCCAGCTGACTTTGTCCTAAAGAGGACTACAATTTCTCACATGATCCTTAGCATAGCCCAACTGTGGATGGTGACCTCTCTGGCTAAAGCCACAGGACATTCAACTCTGCCCTAGGACATTTACCCTTATAAAGAGAAAATAGACTGGATGGAAATGGAATTGCCGGAAGAAACTGTTGAGGGCAGCAATAGGAGTCCAGAAAAAAAGCGCTTCCTCAGATCACAGGGGATGATCATCTCTCAGTACTTGCACTCTTCTCCTCCAGTAACTGAGCACTGCTGGATTAAGCTGGATAGAGATTCCCCCCCAATAGAGATGGGGGATGGAGAAACAATCTTTTTTGTTAAGGGACATGTACAGTAAATAACAGCTGCAAATACTCCCTCGTGTATTGAAGACATTATAATTCAGGGGTTTTCTTCCCAAAATCAGGCTTTAATGGGAAGCAAGTTTCACCCTTTCTAAAGGAGCACTCTACAATAAGCTTGTTAAGCTTGGAAAGTGCTTTGGGAGCCCCCAGGATGAAAGGCGTTCTAGGAATGAAAGCTGATATTTACGATTATTGCTTGAAAGGAACAGAGAGGAACACTAATGTAAAATATGAACGGCTGCTGGTGTTAAAAAATGTATTGTTGTGGTGCTAAAGAAGATAGTCCCAGCTCTCAAACTTGGATGACAAGGATTTAGGAGGTACAAGAATTGTATGAGACTCCTGCAAATAATGGCAAAAGCCGATCTGGTATGCAGGGCAAATAGGTGTCCTGTGGGTTTTTCTTTTCCTTCTCCCAAAGTGCAGGCCATATGATCTCTCTCACCTCAGCTCTGCCAGCCAAAACAGACACCCATTAACCACAGTAAGTACTCTCTACTTCTCTTAAAGGAAGAACTTACAGATCCCTTAGGACAGGAGGGGAGAAAAATATCCTTGGTACATGGTCAAATGTTACGGATTGGCCTTAGTAGTTTCATATCTTGTCTCATTCAAAGGACTAAGAAGCAGAAGCACTCCAGCCTAATATGAATTCGACTTCTCTCTTTTAGAAAGCTATGAGAGAAGAGAAGAGCATCTGGCTGTTAGGTGCTGCTCCTGCAAATGCCTATATGCATACTCTCAGCTTGCATAAATCTGTACTGTTGATTTTACACTGGGCATCTGGCCCTCTAATGTGGCACTCAGCTCCGACAGAGGATGTTTTTCCATCCAGATCTGGTATTAAGATGTCTTCACCTTGGTCTCCCAGTCTTGCATTTTTCCCTGAGAAGAGCTAAGAGAAAACCCTTTGAGAGCAAGAATTCTGCTTCTTCACTTCTTCAGGTGAAACAAGCTCAGAAGTGATCCTAGAGCAAAGGAAACTTTCACAGCAAAAGCCCACAGGGTGTCAAGAAGTAATTTTTTCTTTAATATAACAGAGAAGAATACTGCATGCACCAGAGGCTGAATGTTAATAACATACACATTTAAATTAGATATAAGGTGTAATTATTTTTTTAATGAGCAAGCATGATTAAATATGCAGTAAGAAAAAGGGCTGGATTTTCCAATTCTCAGGCTCTAAATGAAGATAGGATACCTTTTAGAAGCATGCTTCAACCCCACGTAGGTTAGTGGGTTAGAAGAACTGGAATGGCTCAAGGGACAGGGGGTTCACCAATTCATACCCCACCCAAGCTAGTACTCCTCTGTCACTTGGGGCAGGCCTTGCAATGTCCCTGCAGGCCAGTTGCCTGCTTTCCAGTGTGGCTACGCCAGGCACCAGCTGGGAGAATGCTGTGACCGTGCTCTCTGGGTCACTGAAGACCGAGCCTCCGACCTGGGAGAAGTACCATTTCACTGAATCAACACTTCCAGACAGGTCTGTATAAATGGCCTCTCCCCAGCACACGGCTGCTGCGCTGGCACGTTGTGATGGGCGAAGGTCCCCTGGCAGCCTGTGCTGCTGGTGGTAGCCCCAGCAGGGCACGTTCCTGTGAGCTCTGCTCCATCAACGCTGCTCACTCTTCCTGGCATGGTCTAATGCTGATGGATCTGTATCAGAAATAACAGAAAGTCCTTGGCCTTTTTTTCCCTTTCTTTCTTTTTTTCCTTCCCTTCAGCTATTTAGGCCAACTCTGGCTAATCACGCTTTGTAACTCATAGTCACTGCCATGGCAACCATTTCAACATGCAGTTCATAGACTACCTCTGAGATGTACAGCCCCTTTGAGAAACACGTATACCTTGATGCTTCAGGAGAGGCATTAAGAGAGAATAACTATCTGCTGCACTGACACATTTTTCTGCAGTTTTACCTCTGGCAGCATGAATCTTTAGCTCTGAATAGCTCATCACTTGTTCTGTCCCCTTTCCTTCCCCCAAAAATAGGCTCTATAAAAAATTGACACAGATTTATGAAGATGAAAAAGAAAGGTGTAGGAAAGGAAATGCTTTTGGAAATTCCACTCTCTGGATTCCAAATTCACCCTTGTAAGAATGCTGCAAAGCCTGTCCTGTTACTGTTTCAAAGGAAATCCTGTTTTGTTCTGCTGTGTCACCACGGAAAAGGAGAACATCTGGGGGGCTTGTTTTCTGTTTTTCTCAAACCCAAGGAGGGAGACGGCAGCTGGGGAGTAGGGGGGTGCTGCTCCTTCCTCCTTTGCAAAATGGCTCCTGTTCAGACATGCAACTGCCCTGCAACGTGCAAAACCAGGTCTGTCTTTGTCCAGGGGTGGAGAGCAAGATTCAAACAGTGCTGCAAAAAGACCTGCCTGCAACATGTAGGTGCATTTTTCCAACAGTCACCTCTGAGGATCCTGCTTAAGACATACTGTAACTAGGTTTGGTTTGCCTAGCCGCGATGCCTGCCCCGGCCACCCAGCTGGCACGGGAAGGTGCTGCAGAGAGGTGCTACACCGGTATCTGCCATGCCGGCTACTCACGGATCATTTATTCTGCTCACACTTAACACACTCCTCTCCCAGGCGCAGTCAGCGGGAAGGCTGACTGCCAGCACCACAGCATAAAAAATCCATTTTTGCCTCTCTAGATAACCGTGGCTGCTCTGTGGACAAATCTGATTCCACATCCCAAATGTTCTCTTTTATGTGTATATGTGTGTCGGTTTCAAAGGTGTATCTAGCGCGTGTAGTGCCGTGCTGACCCTTATCAGGTGGAATTACACTATCCCTTCCTTTCTTCCCATCTTTGTCTGTGTTTTTATCACTGTCCATTGTCAGCTGGCCAGTAGCCACAAACAAGACCTACCCCATCACTACTATCTACTTGACATCAATAAGAAAAATGTTTCTGGTACTGGCCAAGGGAAAGGAGAAATCCAGCTGCACCCACAAACAAGCAAATGCTGGCACACCCAGAATAACCTGAGTGAAAAACCTGATTTCAGTTTGAATATACCAATTCAGCCCCTGACACTAGCCATAGGAGAGCACCCTCAAATACAGGGGTTTGCACTGAAATTTTCTCAAGGAATAAAATATGAGAGTCAAGAGGCAGGAGTCCCTAAAGCATGCAGATAAACCTGAGCCAGCAGGTAAATAATATACTGCAGTCACCTTTGCTCTGTTAGTTTAATGCACACACATGCAGACATGCACACTGTTCCCCAAGCCTTGCATATGCACTTCTCAGTCAAGTATAATTTATATATACCATCTTCCATTGAAATCAAACCTCTGAGACTGCTGAAGTTAGGAAACATGCTGTGTACTCAGAGAGAAACATCATGTATAGTCTATAAAATCTCTGGGACTTCGTGACTGCGTATAGACTGCTTGGGGGGACCCAGATCCTCAGCTGTCCGTTCCAATCTGCAACCCAAAGTCAAGAGAAAGGCTGTCAGGAGGAGAATATAGAACACAACTGACTGCTTTTAGCCCACATGCTTTAATGCTAATGCATTTCTGTAACTCTGTAATAAGCATGGACAAAATTATGATAGGTCTGTGAACTGGGAATACCACCTTTATGGCATGTGTATACACCACAGACCCAACTCTTCACTGAATCAAACATCTGTGAATCACTGCAGTGAATCTGGACTTTCACCCATGGCACACCCCACTTCCCCAGTGTCTTAAATTCTGGCAGTCTCACTATTCCGCAGGTAAGGACACACTCTTACCCCCATGTGAGAGAGGGCACAAAGGGACAAAGGCTGTAAATGAGCCTGGAATAGTCTTCTCTTTCTTATATCACGCATTAGGTAACCTGCCTGAGACCAGCCAGGCTGGCAGCATCTAGAGCAGAAAATCAAGCCAGTGCACCAGGGCACAAGCAGGGAAGCTGAACCATCCATCCCTCCAGCTCATAGTGTGATCCTGGGCACAGTTTTGGCCCAGGCAAGCCAGCGTTCTCCCAAACCATCCCAAGCACAGTCCAGGAGTGAGAATGGGCCAGGATGAGTCGTTTGCATGTGACCACAGCGTTTTGAAGGGCAAAAGGGTTTATGTCACACCATGGCCCGACAGTGTTGCTCAGCCACAAAGCAGAGTGCAGCTTGTGCACCTGCACGGTTTATTAGTACAGACATAGCCACATGCCACACAGGCTTCTGCCTCAGGCTTTGTTTTGTTCAGGACACGTCTGAGTCAGCTGTACAAGTCCTCTCCTCCACTTTGCTCCAGTGCAAAGTCAAACTTTGGCTACAGGTAACTTAAACCATCACATGTGACGTTGAGTGGAGAAGTGCTGATGCAGCTAGTGCCACCTCCCAGCTGGGAGCTGAACCTGCCCCCAGGTGAATCTCACTGCTTTGCTCCACCAGCCCAAAGACCACCAGTGAAGCACCTGGGTGTACCTGACTTGTAGACAGGGGGGAAGATGATGCCATGCCTACCTGTTTCTCCACTGGGAGGGCTTAATTTTGACTTCATACCACAGCAAGCAGAAGAGGTGCCTCACTGGGCTGGCATCACAGTGACAGCAGCAGCAGCCTTGGTATGTGGGCCCCGCAGGATCCTCCGCCCCAGCCCAACATGATGGCCCTGCCCTCATTGCTTCAGCCAAGGAGAGCCTGAGACTCAACCACAGAGGTGCCAGCTGAGGACTTTATTTGCCCAAAGACACAGTGCATGAAGATAGACTCAAGCCCAAGCCAAGCATCTGCTACAGACATACCCTCAGTGAGTCTGTGGCACAGCCATGAAATAAAGCTGGATGTCCTGAGGCCACCGATCCTTCCCTCCTTAGCCTTGTATTCCTGTGAATATAATTCAAACCTTGCAATGGCAGGAGAGCAGAGGAATTCAGTTATTTTGGTTTTATTTGATAAAAATGAAAAGACGACAGTGCCTGCATAGCTAATCTGCTGCAGTTTACTTCCCGTGTTCCCCGGCAGAGAGATCCGGCCTCTCAGGAGGCTGCGTTAGCAAGCACCCCACCTCAGGAGGCAGTACCCCCCCTTCCTCCTCCACTGCCTGGGCAGTGCAGCATCTTCTCTCCATGGCACAGAGCCGAGGAAAGCTGGTGGTGTACAGGCAGTACATAAACCCATACAGTGCACTCTCCTCATTTTCTTTGGAATCCCATGCTAGGTGTTGTCCTGCTTTCCAATGGGATGCGAAAGAGGTTAGGAGGAAAGTTAAAGGACGTTTCTTGTATCTACATAAGAAAATTTCAGGTCCTGGCACGGGAGAGAGATCAGGACTGTTCCCATGGGGCAATTCCTAAGTTCCCAAGCAGGTCAGGAGAGATTGCAGAGAAAAGCAAACATTGCAAAAACCTTTTGCAATGCAAAACTCAATAAACAATTGCAAATTCTTTGAGTTAAAGCAGAGAAATTGCTTGAATGGGGTTTCAGCCCTTTTTCTTCTTCCTCATAATAAGCATTTTCTTTTTTACAAGCATACTCCTGGAATGAGAAGTCTTGTAGTTTAGGGATATGTTCACACTGGGAACATTCACGTGACCTTTCAGATCACATTCTTCCTATTTATAAGAGTATTAGTCATCCACTTAGAGAGCAGAACTAATACCATGCTTGTTTCATGACTAAATGTGCGCTATGAATAACCAGCAGTGGGTACTTAAAAACACAGTTATAACCAGGAGCACACAGAGAATCCATAGCTAGCACATGTTCAGACAAAGCACAAGTAATACTATTGCCCGTAAAATACATTTGAAAGACAGGCTAAAGGCAGTTCACTAACATGAAGAAAGGGCTAAATTCATCAGATGATAGATAGATTCTTTTGCAGAGACAGCTCACCTAGTTATTTAGACATATAGCATAGCTGGCAAGAGTGCATGACAGCTGAAGACCTAAATTTGAAAAAAGTCCAGGCAGAACTGTAAGACGAAGAGGATAGAGCACAACTCTGCTGGAACTCGGCCATTACGCTACACAGAAAATGTCGGGAGCGTTGTACTACAAGTTTGCAAGTTTGTCACTGGCAAAACACGAGGTTTAGGAGCTCTGAGTAATGCCCAGCTTGTTAACTAACATGTTGCTCAACTTAGCTTCAGGGAAAGCGCAATACAAGCCATGTGCGTTATTAGCCCCAACACGTTTGTGAGTCCCAGCCAACGTGAGTAAACTCTCTGTGCCTCAGATCGTACCAGTGCCTCCAGCAAACTGCCACAAGCAGTATCAGTTCCCAGGTCAGAAGAAATGGTCCTTGCCAGGTGCTGAGGACTTCCCTGCTCTGCATGCAGCAATAGCCACGCTTTAGGAAGCATTTGGCAGGACAAGATCAAAGTAGTCAGAGCATTCTGGTGAAACCATGTGCCTGGTACCTGGCAGGAGAAAATCTGGAGGACAAGAGAGGAAGAGTGAAGAGCAAAAAGGCTGAAGGAACAGGAAGGAAGAAAGTATAGACAGCAGCATGAGAAACGAAGAGACAGCAGGCTACGTGCCCCTCAATAAAGGAAACAGAAGCAGTCTGGGCTGTGTGAGCTCCACATTCCTGACAGCAGGAAAAATGGAAGTGGGAACAGCAGTGCAAATAATTACGAGGGTTTTGAAGAACAATGTGCAAATTACAGGCTGGAGCACAAAGAATTACAGGACTTCGACACTGAGTTCCCAGCTGCCCCTCAGTTTAGCATTACAGGCCAATTAGGTTCTTCCACACTGCACAGGATGGCACTAGGGGGACACTGGGAACTCTGTCTGGCTGCAGCAGAGTTTTGGCCAAACCCTCTTAGGGCAAGGATGGACATTATCATCAGGAGGTGCCTGTCTGTAGCATCAGGGAGCTGCATGGCCAGAGGACAACAAGCTCCACGCCATGCCAGAGGCAGCAGCTGAAAGGTTTGGTGAGAAGGTGGCAGCCAAAGGTGCAAACATCACTTCCTCATTGCAGTCTCCAAGAATGGTGCTGCCTGTGTAATACTGAGGATGTTTTGAATGGCAGAGCCCAGGCAGTGAATCATTTTATAATCGCTGCTGGTGTGTCCCAGCCTCAGTGTATCATCATGCCTTTCTTAGGGTCAAAGTAATCATTTGAGCCTGAGTCATCACCACACAGGTTTCTCCTCATGCAGGCTGGCATGGTCGGTGAGCAGAGCTAATCGAATCCGCTCTCACCGTTTCACCCATGACTAGGGAGGGCCCACGAGGCTGGTGCTTGCACTTTGCTGTATGGACCCTGGCAGCACGCAGGGTTCCCGCAGATCATGTGCTCTGGTGGGCCCCACACAGAAGACAGACAGCAAATTGTTAACCATGTAAGCTATCACCGTTTCCTTAAAAACTCTTCATGGGTCAAGGGGTTAGCACTTTCCCGGGCTTGAACAATGTCAGTAGTGAGCCAGGGCCTCCAAATCTCAGAATATCAGAGGTTAGAAAGGACCTTAGAAGGTCAACTGCACTGAGACCCCTAAAAAAGTCATGTTTGAATGCCCACCTCCTTGTCCTCAGAATCTGGGCCCCCAGCACAGAGGAAACAGAAATGCCATGCAAGCCAAGGAGCACTAGTGCTGGTGGGGGCCAGCTGAGATCAAACAGGTAAGAAGAGAACATGAAGGGAAAATCCAGCAACGACCACAGCAGGGACAAAATAAAACGAGGGGAAGACCAGCAGAACCAGCTGGGAACAGAGAGAGATAGCTTGTTTGCTTCCTCTGCTGCCAAGACAGAGTCAGGAAGGGTGGTATGGGGGCATTTGTCCTTTCTCCCAGTTTGCTGCACGTGCACCAAAGCTCCTGCTGCACAAAGGAGCTACCTCCTGATACCACAGAGGCAAAGTATGAGCCAAGGTTGCCACAGTTGGCTCCACCCTACCTGCAAAGTCCTTCCATTCCAGGCCTTTAGAGGGGTGGAGGGAAGGGGGCAACCTTCATTCCTCTCCAGGCCAAGTGGAGGAAGGACTCACCAGGTCTTACCCCCACCCTGTCACTAATATCAAATAATAATAGTATTTTGCACTTCCATAATTACCTCTGCACTCTGGTATCACAGACACAGCTGAATTGGAAGTCATTAAGATTATTATAATAAGCTTCAGTGGATCCTTTCAGTTGGAGGCATTATTTAGCCAGCCCTCATTTTTGTGGTTACATCTGAATAAGCATTCTGCATTGAGGTGAGGTTCACCGATGAGACACTTCGGCATAAAGGCAGTCTCCTACTTGCAAAGGCAGAGTAAGTGTCATTATACATCATGTTTCACCAGACTTCAAAATGCCAGGGAAGGGAAGTCAGGTTATAGCTGACTCCACCTTCAACTTGTAAGAGCTACAAAACTCTTCCCATGGACTGGAACTTGGGGAAGGTCTGCTGTGACCTCCTGCACATGGCAGCCACTTCTCAGCAGCTGCCATTCAACAGTCAATACAAGCAGCCACTGCAAGCCCTCACCTCAGGCATCGATTCAGCAAGAATTCTTATTACAGTGGAGGAGGCCAAAGGCCAGCAGCTCTGGGAGCACCTTGGAGCACTGGGAACAAGAGAACCATGGTGACCTAGTAAAGGTGCTGGCAAAGACCTGAGCTGCTGGCCTGAGCTCAGGCAGAAGGGAACACGGACACATAGCTGTGCTGGGCACTGCCAGGGCCGTGTTCAGAGCTGCCTCCAGAATGGAGACCTGCTGGTCCTGGGTCTATTGTTAGCCTCGCTGACAACTTCTTTGTTTGGCCTTTCAATAAAAAGAAATTAAGTGCCCCTTTAATTGTTGTTACCTCTGTTCCCTGTTCATAAATGCAAATAAAGGCCCATAATTTCTTCCATTTTTGTTTGTCCTTTATGTTTGAGTTGTGAATCCCTTGGGAAAACATCAAGGGCTTCTAGGCGTACCTCTCTTATAAAAATAAAAATACTGTGCTGGGCTTGTCATTGAAGGAGGAGGAAATGCGGGCACAAGGAACAAACAGTTGTATTGCAAATTTCTTATGTTCAAAGAAAAGAACAAAAAGATAATACAACATAATACTTTGACCAAGAGCAAAGGTAAAATCACAGCAGCTGACTCAGTGTTAACAGAAAGAACTTAGTTGAGCTGCCAACATTTCGGCCTGCCTTCTCAGGAACTTGAACATGGGAATATGTTAGGAGTAGCATGACATATCCAAAACACCGCCTGAATGAAAAAAAAAAAGGGGGCAAAAAGAGTTATTGTTGGGCAAAAACATCACTTTCAGCAGCAAGGACGTTCTTCTAGCAAACCATGAGCACAAACTTGCATTTATTTCTTGGTGTCCAGTTACTGTCAATGTTACAAATAAATCCACTCAAGGCAGAGAACCTAACCCTGCACCGCGGGCATCAAATACCGCTCAAACGCTCTTGCAGTGTGCTTGTGACCCAGCTGCTCGAGCCCTCCTCCAGAGAAAGGTAACACACAGGACTTTGGACAAGATCCAAACAAGCTTCAGCGCAGTTTAGAAACACGGTTAAGATACAAAGCTGCTTCTCTACTTCAAGACAAACTGGCTGTCACAAAAAAACACCGAGGAGCGATGACATTTCCGGAGCTCTGGCTGTATGGGCAGTGGAAAGGAGTTTCCCATGCTGTTTCCATAATTAGCACAAATATGCTGACAACCTTCTCCATGCTGAAATCAAGTCATAGGCCACTAAAAAAGTTGATCTATCCACGTATCCAAATCTAACACGTGCTGAGCCAACATGTTTCAGTGCTGTAATCAGCACCCAGATTATAACATGGCTTTGTCATGCATCCAGTTGCTGAAATGGACTTTGATGTCCTAATACGAAACCTAATTGTCCTGCAGTCAGCAAATAGGAAAAGTGCCAATATATACATTTGATGTTTTGCAAGTGCTGGGATTGTGTGCTTGGCATTTATTGGATCGTCTTGACCGCTGCACGAATTCATAAATATGACCCAATTGAATTAGAGAAATAACACGATCTGAAGGTGAGATTCTAAGCTTGTTTAATCTGAAATAAACAGGGAATATTTGGCATCCAGGAGTTTACTCTGGTTTGACTGCAGAGCGATCAAGACCACAGTTCGATCTGAGTTCAGTCCTCATCAACAGGACATGTTATAATACGATCACGCAGCAGTCGAACAGAAAAGACAACATGCCAATACAGGAAATATTGGAGTAGCAGCCCTAGGGAAAAGTTTAGCAACCTTATGACAGGTAGGGTTTAAGCGTGTGAACCCGAGCCTCGTTCCTCAGACAGTTTTTGCTTTGTTGGTAATGCAGCCAACAGGACTAATTCTAAATGCAATTTATGCCTGGCCAGCTCATAGCTAATGCTGAGTGAAAGCTGTGACAGCTACGCTGTCTCCTCCTGGCCAAGGCAGCCAATTTTCTGCAACTGGTTCAGTAAGGTTGCTGCCTGCTGTGTGGACAGCACACTACGACCTGCTGGTGTGACTGGCCTGACCGCTCCTCCCACGTTCCAGTTGTCCCTACAGCAGTGCATCCCACAGTATGCCACCCCATGGGCTGGTGCTCTTGGTAGGCATCTTCCAGGAATTCACCTCCGTCGTTACTGGTCTGTGGCGTCATTGCCCTCATTTTCCCAGAATCACTTGGCCACTGGACAGTATGGCAGGTAGCTCTGCCAGCATAGCTTCTGCTTGGAAAATCTGCCCTGTGGATGTAAGCTGAGCATCTCACTGGTTACCCACTATGACTCCCTTAGCTGGATACAAGGTCACAGTTGTGAGAGGAGCAAGGATGTGTCTTTGATGACATTGACATAAATAACCCACAGTTTCTTGCTGAGAAAAAAAAAAAAAGAATGCCAGAAAGTGATGCCCATGACAAACAAATCTTGTGTCCCTTCACCTGCAGAAAAAAGGTTTGAATGTCACTGGATTCCGTGCCTGCGACTGTCACCCGGCCCAACAAGGATGAAACCAGGCTGAAGGCTATGTTCATAACTTTCCCATTGAAGTGTTTTCTTTCCTGAATTTCATTTCGGTCCATTAATTTACTCATTTCAATAATTGCCCTTCAGTACCACAAAGCAGCTTCAAGACACAAATACGCTGTCATAATAGACCTCAAATTCTTTTTAGGCACTGCCAGTAAAAGCATGTCCTCCAAATCTATGGTGACGGCACGAGGCTCCTCTTGAGCTGGAAAGGCCAGAGGGAAAACTAAGCCTGGGAGGTCCCAAGCAATTGTGACTGGCCTTGGCCTCCATTCCAGGTACACACAGCCGAACCCTCACAGGGGCAACTGGAGACGTCAGTGGTTACCTGGGGAAAAGAGGCAGCTGTCCCTGCTTGATTGCAGAAGGACAAGGAATGACAAAGGTGCTTCCTCATGCTCAGACTGCACCCTGAACCCTTGCTGCCGTTAAACAGCTTTACTCTCCCAGGGAGAAGGGGAGGGATGGAGCAAAAGTGAGTCTGACCTTCCTGGAAGAATGGACTTATTGATGCTGCGCTGGGCTGAAACCTGAGAGCACTGAAACTCTGGGTCTAGAGAGAGGGAATTGCCAAACCCAGCCTGGAATGATTCAGTAATGCAAACTAAACCTCACACAGCTTCCTCTTCCTAACCCCATTCCTTCTCTCTGAAAGACAAATAGAGGCAGCGATCTGGACATGGAGAAAGCTTGCCGACGCCAGGCTGTGCGTCAGCACGAGCCAGAGGGACGTAAGTCAGACAAGGTGCAGGTAGTCAGCTCATTGAGGAAGGTTTCCCAGAGGTCCCACATTGTGATCAAGCAGCTGCAAAAAACCCCATCCACTCAAAGACCTTTGCCTCTCACTAACCTCAATATATAATTCATATGTGGAGAACAGAATCCCATAAGACTGGTCTCATTTACACCAGTTTTACACAGTTGCCTCCTTGGGAAATACCCCATCTTTATACAGGTGTTCCCAAGATCAAACCTAGCTCTGCCAGAACTTCTGAGCTCTACTAACAACTAGATCTTTCTTCACCAACAGAAGGCCAACCTCAACATGGCTAGAAAGCCACTTTTTCCTGTGTCCTCCCCGCTCCAATCCCCGTCCTCATTTACTTTCCATTCAAAACATAATTTAAGAAGATCATGACAGGAAGGCACAGGCAGCTTGTAGCCTGCAGACCCTCCACTAAACACATGAGCAACTACCACACAAACTTTCCCTGCAGTTCCACAGCTGCCAGGCTCTGACCAGGAGGTACCACCAACACAATGGAAAGTTTCCACAGTCCCCTTTCTCTGGGGGGCTTCATGCTGTGGCTGAGCTGCTGGTTTAGGGTGTTAAAAGTCCTCCCTGCTGGAAAAAGAAACACTTTCAGCGTATACTGCATAAGGGCTGGCATTAGTTTCTTCCTGTTTTCTAGCCCTTGCCATAACAGCTTAAAAGAAGTTTTGGCCTCAGTCTCATTTACAAACTCGGCCCAGAAAAAGACCCAGGTTTTAGTTTGCTGGCAAAAGACCAACAGGCCTGACCTCAGTCATTAGCTGCCCAGGCAATTTGCTGAAGAATTAGGGAGTGCTAAAGTGGAAAATGCCCAAAACCGATGTCTTGTGAGGAGTCTTGCCCTATTTCTCACCCCACAGACAGTGCTGTGACCAGTGGACATACCAGAGCATGCTACACAGAAATCTTCTCCATCCCAGACTTTGTGAAACACTGTACTGTGGTACATACTGGAGTGAGGATGCAGTGCACAAGTCCCAGACAGCCTTGGAGGCAGGGTTACTCATTTATCACAAAACTCATATGAAGTTGTGCTACTTATATTGCTATAGGGCAAGCAGGGGACACAGACAGTTTTTGACATTTCTAGGAGACGTATTTTAACAAGTGATGACAATACAGAGACAGGATTCTCCAAACTTCCCTTAGCTCAAGAACACCAAATCCTATTTTCCCGTATTTCATTAGTTTGTTAACCACCTAATCAGGCCCTATCTAAAGCCCTAGGCTTCAAAGGCTTCTTGGCTAGATCTCTGCATTGCCCTCCGCCCTGCTGTGGGGAACAAGACCCTCGCTTTGGGAAATCATTTTCCATCAAAGTTGGCTGAGCTGGCTCTGCCCTTCCCCAGGAGGTTAACTGTGTCTACAGCCAGGGTCTTGAACTGACAAGATTTCAAAGAAGTAAGTAGCTCACACAGGTGGAATTAGGTAGAGATAATGGAAATAAAACACCAGTCTGATGTTCGTCAAATTTCTGCGCACTGTTTCACTGGTGTCTACTAGCCCACAGGTGCCCTACCAGCTAAGGATACTTCAGCTAACTTGTTTTTCATGCCACCCTCACATGTTTCTAAAAGCATCTCCCATTTTGATCACATGGCAGCAGGTACTGACTTGCTCACATACACAGCAGTGTTTCTAGTGACTGTGCTGCACACATGCTGCACCAGTGAGCCCTGCAATATTGTCTGTGGATACAGAACCATCACCCCGCCCACACTGTCATGTTTTCCTCAGTGTAACCCCAGGTACAGCCCTACGCAATGCCAGGCCACTTTCAGATGAAAGCTTGCTCTTCCTCTCCTCCACCCTCCTGAGCTCAGCCATCGGGAATACACAGAAAAACCAGCCATTTGCACTTGGGATGAGCAACCAACCAGCCCACACTCTGTAAAAGCCAGGTTAGGTGAGGACATGCCAGCAGAGCCCACATACCACTGCTGGGGGTTATGAGCACTGCAGATCCCACTGACCCTGCTCAGGAGACCGAAATATAAACAGCACTTTTCTGGGAGGAGCAGCTCCCATCCAAATACTCCCCCATCTTAGTCACAGGTTTAAATAAATAAATAAAGCAAGCTATACAAATCTCACAGCCGGCCAGCCTGCAGCCATGTGACTGGCGTCAGCCTTCACTCCAAGGTGAAATATGGACCCAAAGTTTAAGTCTTGGCTTCAGGGTGCTCCAATGGCGGAGGCGGGACAGGAGGCAGCCCTTAACTGGGATGGGTTGGACTGGGGCTGGCGGTGTAAGGGAACACCCACCTGGCAGAGAGCAGGGCCCAGCTGCTCGCCACCTGCTCCATCACACTTACATAAGGGAAACACTGAGGGCCATGAGACGCATATAACCCAGAAATCCTCACATGACCACATGGATCCAAAGTGAAGCACTGCAGACCTGGCTCTGCTTTCCATCCCACGCCATGGGAGCCATGCCTGGGAAGCAAAGCAAACAGGGGGTCACTGCGTAGTGGGGGCACAAAGAAGGCGGGGAACAAGACTAAGGCAGTAGTTGCCCCTCCCTTTGTGAGCAAGAATAGCTGTGCTGGGAGGCAGGAGGGCACACTGGGGCAGGATCAGTCTGGATCTGCTCTGTGTCTTGTCCTCCTTCCTGCAGCATCTGCTGCTGGCCCCTGTCAGAGGCAGGATAAAGAGCTAAGCGGACCTCGCATCCGGTGCAGTGCAGCCATTTGTACTCCCTGCCTCGGGAGCTGCCAGTCTGGCCAGAGCTCCTGTGTGTGCACGGAAGACAATCCCAGCACGACGTGTATTCCTCCTCCTTTATCCAAACTAGAAATGGCTCCTCAGCCTGCAACATCACCAGGCTATATTAAAACATCTAAGTATAATCAGGAATGCAGCTGGAGGAAAACTTCAGGACATCTAAGCTCGGGGTGAGCAACTGCAAGCATACATTTTAACAGGAACCATCCCTATGGGCTCTGAAAGCTACGTACAGTATATCTGCCTGTTGCTAATTGTATTTACTGGTGGTGGTTTGTTGTTGGTTTGTTTTTTTTTTTTCCTTCAAGCTGAAGATGAGTCAGAAAAAGAAAAAAAGTCCTTTATTGTTGTGGAAGCAGAAGGATGTCTCCTGAGGGTGTATGTAATGCACTACTGTCACGGCATGACAATGGAAAAACTGACTGCTGAGCCAACCAAACCCCCATAAATACCTAATGATATCTCTCCTGGCCCAGATTTTCTACAAGTCGGTGCCTGAACTGCATACGAAATGACAATCAATATGAAAGGATCTCTCTTCTCAACAGAGCCAGAATTTAACAGCCCAGCTGAGCATTATGTTCCAGTTCATACAAAGAGATCCTTTTAAAGGTCTGTCACAATAACTTAAAGGTGGTGATCCAGCAAAAAAAAAACGGCTAGGCCTCTCCTCGCTCTCTCCCCCACACCTCCCACCATTAGGACAAAGAACAGCTGGCTTCAGCGAACAGCCATCGTTATTAATTACAATATGGTGACACAAACAACCCGTGCCAAGGGACATTATTCAGGTCTGCATTCACACGGGACAAGAACAAAATTTTCTTCCTTTTCCTCTTCTCCTCCTCCTCCTGGCTTGGGTGGCTCTGCTGCCTCGTGTGCTCGGCCGGGAGGAGGGCCATGCCAAGCACCTGGCCTGGTTACAGGTATGCACACAGGGACAGGGAGCCCCTTGTGAGAAACCCCGGCCTTAGCAAATTTCTCTGGCCGCCAGCCAGCCCCTGCGCATTGGGCAAGTTGACTCTCCCTGGCCGCGGTTACATCAGTCACCACCACCTCCCTCCATGTCATGGCACGGGAAGCGGCTGCCAGGGGAGAGGCAGGGGGCGGGGGGAGAGAGCAAGAGCGAGAGAGAGAGAGAGAGGCAGTCTCTGGTTTTTGAAACCGGCTGTCCAAAAAACATTACAACACCCTCGCTGGTTTCCAGTGGGTTTGCTCAGTTCCTCCCTTCCCGTGAAGACCACACAGGCTTTGCAAGGGCGTTTCGCCCTGCCGCAGAAAGTTGGTCTCTGGGGCCCGCCGCTCTGGCAGCCACGCTGCAGCAGTGTGATTCCCCCGGCTTCCTCCAGACGCTCTCCCAGCTTACACCGAGGGCCAGAACCAAACTCAAAACCTGATATTTAAGGGAAAAAAAATCATAAGTGTTTTCTTATTTGTGTATTTATTTTTTTTTCCAGAGGGAGATTCTCCATGCTGCTATGCCCCCAGCACAAGGGGGAGGCATGGCTGGAAGGGTTGAGTGGACCAAGAAAGAAGCCCCTCATGTCTCTACTCCCTGCTCTCCCCTTCCTGCTCTGGTCTCTTGTGCCCTGCCAGACTCGCACAGAGGGTGCCCAAGGCCACCCTGGTGGGAGCCCACCTCTTCCTGCCTTCCCAAGTCCAGGTCAGGACTGGCAGCCCCAGGGCCACGCTGCAGCGGGGAGGTGGTGGCTGGGGCACCACTTGCCGGCAGGGCCGACAGCCAAATCCCACTCTGGGCACTGCCTCAGCATAAATTTAGAGTGACATCCTCGCAGCAGTGAGCAGGACCTGTTCTGTGCAAGGGGACAGAGCAGACCCTGGATGAGAGATGGTGCTTCAAGACAACCACCTAGAGCTCAGCGTAAGCACAATCACCCTATAGAAGAAAGCAAAACCGGCAAACAAATATATTGCTGCTGGCAAATGACTACTTCCATATTGATTCAGTGCTTAAAAATGCACTCGGGTGAGGATGCCCCCACTTCAAACCCTCCAGCAAACTGACTTTCGCCCTTGGCAACGTGCTGCCTCCTCACCCCTTGTCTCCTTCCCCTGCCCCAGGCAGCGGCACCTTCCTACAAAGGTGTCTCAGCCCTCCATTACCCGACCTCACCAGCCTCTGTGCTCCCTGCTCTGCTCTGCCTCCTGCCTAAAGTCCTTTCAGAGGAGGAGGTGGAATTTCTGTGATGACTGTCCTGAAACACAACCCACAGACGACCTGCCTACCCTAGCAAAAGGAGGCAGAAAAGCTTGCTAAAGTCCACAGGGAAGCCTTCTCCCTCAGGGGGAAGGGAAGGGGTAGCAAGGCTGGGGTTCAGGCTGCCAACCTGCCCCCTCAGTCCTGCCACTCCTGGGACAAGAACCCATGCAGGTTGGCAAGCTGGCCAGATCAGGGTAGCTTTTCTCCAGTCAGAGGCTCTGGAAGGATTATTTGGCTGTAACATATCATATGACTTTGTTCTTAGAGTTACATTTTAACTGAGAAAGTTTAACAAGTATGACTTATGGGCTTCTAAAATTGGCAGCAGAAAAATGAGCTGAGGAAGTCATGGAAAAAAACCACAAGCGAGGCCATTCCATGTTATGCACAATTTCTGGGCTCTTTTTCCAATCTTCTGTTTTTTTGGATGGTGGAAAATATTTTCCAGCTACACAGGGCTGGCCTCACTGAGTATGTATTTATGCCAAGTTTATAAAAAGCAGCTGCAGACAGGGTTGAATGAAAGGATTACACTGCTGTCTGTCTTCCAGAAGGTGCTTCAGTTCACACCCTGCCCCACAGAGTAAGGCTCGTTTCTCAAATCTCCACGAATTTATGTAAGGGGGGACAAAATTTGAACCTCACGATGCAGACAGCTATGGCTGTGCATGCGAAAGGGCATGCGTGTGTGCACATGGAGCTTAGCTGGCCAGCAAGCAGCAGTTCCTAGCCACTGCCAGCGCTGGCTTTTAGCACTTGAAGTTTACCACCATTCCTCCAACTTCTCCCCACCCTACAGCCCCCGCTCCATCTTCCATGAATACAATGCTGGGGAGAAAGCTTTCAAGGCTGAGACCCTGGTCTCAGTGTACCTCTGCTGCCTGCTTCATGTATACCTGCTCTCCAGCTGCTCCCACTGAAATTCAGGCTTCAGCAACCTCATATCCTCTCGGGCTGCCAGGTTTTAAGGTTAGAAGGGATGGCTGGAAGCGTGCAGCCTGACCTGCTCCACAGCACACTGCCACTGAATTTCAATTGGGAGCCCAGGCAGCAGAGGCATAACCTTAATTTTCAGCTGTGTCTTGTCACAGCCTTGGCCCGATACACTAGGCACAAGAGGAGAGTCACAAATAATTCTTCACTTCTCCTAAACAGAAAAGCTACAGGGGGCACAGGGAGGCCACAAACTGAAAGTAAATGGATATAAAAAGGTAAGGTAGGTGCTAAGCTGCAGCTCGTACTTTACAGATCTGTGCCCTGCTGGTTTTGTGCAGTCGGGTGTCTTAGAATAACAGTACTGAGAACGACAGTGTTACATCAGGAATATCGGTCAAGACAATATTTCCTGGCAATTGTTTGAGAAATGCTTTTCTCACAGCTAATTGCTCCCAAGAGGCTGTGTTTTCTCTGTTTTTAGAAGGAGAGTGATTAAGAAAGAAGGTTTTTAAACCTCTGCACCCNGGGGAGGGAAGGGAAAAAGAAAGAAAAGAAAAAGGCACAACAGCTGTAATGTTCTATGAAATGATTTTGTTCTGTTCTCTTGCCGGGGTGGTGGGTGCAATCATCAGTTTGGCAGAGATAAATACAGAAAAAGCACGAAATTGTACAGGAGAGGAAGGGGGAGCCCCAGCTGCAGGAGTACCACATTGCCATCTAGCGGCACCGGCTCCGGGAAGCCCGAACAGCGGGGGCTCTGCAGGCTCTCCGCCGCTGCCTCTCCCCGCTCAGGTACCCCAGCCCAGTCCCCTTTCACTGCTTTACAGCCAAGCTTCACCAACCGCTTGGTCTATAAAAGATCGGTGTAGGAAGGCAAGGGGAAAATGGAAAAATTCCGCCAAAGTGAAGTTTCAAACAAACTTGGCTTTGCTGGGAAAAGCGGTGTTTCCAACTGAGGCCCATGGATTCCCGCCTTTCATTGCTGCTGCACACGAAGCTACCGCAGCCTCGGCATGTTCTGCAGTGGTCATATGGACATCTATGGCAAAATGACGGGCTGCCAGGGCCAGCGAGCACTACCTTGTCCCAAGGGGACGGGCCTGAACCTAGAGATGACGATGCCCCGATCCCAACCCTGCTGGCCTCAGTACCTGTGTGCCCAGATGCTATCTGCAGTGCCACTCCGCTATGTGCCCTCTGCAGTGACACAATTCCTTTGTATTCTGAAAAGAATACAAATGTTAACCTTTCAACACTGAAAAAAAAAGAAAAAAAGAAGAGAAGCCCAAATGCTAAAGCCCTTAGATAGCAAAAGACAGGCCCGCTACCTTGGGAAGACACCCAGCAAAGGGCAGCGAATGAATTCTTTTGTATGACCTTCACACTGCGAGTTAAAAAGAAAAAAGAGCTGTGGTGTATGCGAATCCTGCCGTTCACTGAAAGATGTTACATTGGAAGAGCCTGGCTGCAACAGGCTTCCATTGAGCCAGAAAACAGAAACACTCCCAGAGCCTGAACTCTGCCAGAAGAGACCATAATTTAGGGAAGCAATGGAAGAAGCCTTGCATCGGGCACCCATGACTGCCCACAAAGCTCTGCCTCGTGGCAAAGTGCTTTCTGGTCTTGCAATTCCCACTGGAAGTAAACAACTGCTCTCACACCTGGGCAACAAAAGGCGATTACAGCAGACTGCGTTTGGCCCTGGTGCAAGGGACGGCGTGTCTAGCTCATCGTTAGTTCCATGTCTTTGGTCCCCGTGTCCAGTACAGAAGAGCACAGCTGTACTGCTTGACCCCGAGACAGCCATGTGATATTATTTGCTATTAGCAAAAATACTGTGGTCTTCCAAGAAGAAAGGAAAATGCAGTTAAGTTCCCCAAGCTGAAGATAATCGACACTGCTCCAGTGAATCAGTCTTACAGCAACATTTCTTCAAAAGCCCAGTGATGACATCTACAAATACTTTGGTGACTACAAATACTATGATGACATATGAATACTTTAAATTTACAAAATCCCTGCTCCATCAATCAACAACAAAGCTTGTGTTGTCACCCCTGGAGACCAAGCACACAACATCTGCAATATTCCCCCAAAGGAGTTGGGGAGGCAGAATTTGAACAGTAAGAATAAAAAAGAAAAGGAAAGGCCATGAAGGATCATGAGTCTGAGCCATCGCTGGTTCTGGCAGATTGAAATCTGCTTCTTATTTTTTTCCTTTAAAATCAGGGTGAGATCACTGCTTTTATTGAAAATGCACTGCCCAAGGTGGGAGACATCTATCTGTGAAAAGATCTACAGTCTAATGACAAGTATTATCAGGCCTGCTGAAAAATTCTGAGAGCAACCCAGCAGGGAAAACACTGCTCCCGACCTTGGCAGAGTCTCATAACAAACACTATCCTGCAAACAACCAAAAACCAAGGGAGGGATTTTACACAGGAGCCAACTGTTTTCCCTGCTTCACATTTTATGACAAAAAACATGGGGAGAGCGCTTCCCCAGTATGAATACATTCCATAGAATCATAGAATCATTTAGGTTGGAAGAGACCCCTGGGATCATCAAGTCCAACCATCAGCCCTACTCTACAAGTTCCCCCCTACACTAGATCTCTCAACACCACATCTAATCTGCTCTTAAACACAGTCAGGGAGGGTGACTCCACCACCTCCCTGGGCAGCTGATTCCACTGACTGACCCATCCCAGGGTTTTTATGCCATCCTGGTCAACAGGTAACATTTGCCGTCACCATGAGGAGTTTGAGCATCAGGAGCAAGCTTTAGAAGGCAGCGTTGTTTTAAGGATGGGTCACCTGTCCAAAACCGGGTTACAACTTTCTCTCTGTCAAGCACCTCTCCAGTTTTCAACCGTTTAAGCTGGCTGTCATGTATTCACAGTTTGCAATCCAACATCTACAGCGGATGCTGACTCACTGCATTGCTTTCTCTTTCTCTTATTTATGCTGCTTAATACCTATGTCCCAGCTTTCCAATTTGCATGATGGTGCCACCACACTATGATGTAGGCTGATTACTAACTTCTGACAGAACAGAGTTCCTTTTAAAGTCTCCATCAAACAGCAAGCCAGATTTCTGAAAGATTGCTTCTTACATTTCCAATGCAGAAGCCACTTATGAACTGCAGGACTGCCAGCAGAGTAATTAACCCAGTGCTCGACAGATCGTATTGTTTGTATCAGTCTGGGGGAAACTGTGCTTCAAATCTCTTCAATTATAGTGTCTCTAATACTTTTTTTTTCTTCTTTTGGTAGGCTTCATGATTTATAAGCAGGTCTGTGGTTGGCTGAGGTCTTGTTTTTCCTGATGACACTAGCACTGCTTAGCCAACCAATCTAAAAATAATGTGATGTAGAAAAGAAGCAAGCTTTAGAGCTTCATACATAATCCAGAACACCAAAACACCCACCCAATAACTACCAAAACAATCTTACTATCCTAAACCTTACCTTCTCCCTTCCTGTGCGACTGTCCCAATGTCCTGCTCTTGACTGCTTGGGTTTCCATGAGGAAAGGACCATGCAGAGTAAATTACAGGATCAGCACCGCAGGGTGTGAGCTTGCAGAAGCAGAAACTTCATCTTGACAGATTCTTCAGAGTGCCACACACATCTCTGCTGATACAGAAGTAATAATAATAATTTCATGCTAAGAATTCTGCCAGTGCCAATGGCCAGTAGATAACATCCCTAAAGAGAAGTAAAACCAAGGGCCCTTAGCTCTGTCAGACAACTTCTAACATAAGCCAGGGGCCTGACGTTAAAGATCAAAGCTTTAGATCACAGAGATAAAAGAAAATAAAATTTAAACCAAATAGCAGCCTCTCATGGTTATGCAAATTCAGTTGAGTGGAACTAGAAGAACTCAATAAACATGGAGGCCGCAACCTGGGGTCAGACACGGCTTCTCTTCTTTACACAGGCAAAAACTTCCACCTCCTTAATTCCAGGAGTTGGTAGATCTTCATTGCAGTAACTTACAGGACCAAGCAATTACATTGTACCAGCTCAATGTGTGGTGAAAGTAAATTTCCATCTGAACCAGGCTGTTCCCACCAATAACGAGATACTGCAATGAATTGATTAGGCAGGTACTCTCAATTAAAAAGGAGGAGAGGAGAGTTTCACAAAGAACATGCTCGCTCAAGAATCCCTTTTCTCCATTTCTCATTTAATTAGTCAATGCATTATAATTAACAAATTCATGCAATAGTAATTGTCATTTTAATCAACGAAGTTGAATGTACATTCCTTCTCATTAAATAATGAGAAATACAACAAAAGATGCTAACCAGGTTGTTTCAGAGCTGCAGGAAAATGCTCTTTTACATACATGCCAAAACAGCAGATTTCTGTGTCTTCCCGGGTGCAACACATCCAGACTGACCTAAGGAGAAGCAGCGTGATTTGCAGAGACAGTATCTTTTATTAAACAGCTCTCTTTCTCTAGATACTTGCCACGTTTTAAGCAGACTTTGAAGAATTTCTTATGAGTTGAATGTTCAGGAAAATGCTGATCAACAGCTAAAAGGGCTGAAGACTTCCATTTACTTGTATTTGTATGGCATAAACATACACCTTCTCCCTGCAAGCACAGCCCAGGAAGCAGAGGAAAAAACATTTCTGAGGTGCAGGAGTAGTTAAGATTTGGACTCAAGCCCAGGTGTCACTACAATACAAACAGCTGCCTCCAAGGCATGAGAGAGACCCCAGCTCACTTCACACCAGCTACAGGATGGCAACAGGGCAAATAGGTTTTGCCACCTTAGGCTGAAATTCAACAAGCAACAAAACGACATCCTATCACCAACTTACAGTATCTTGCCCTTCCTTTTCCTCACACGGAACATCACAGCCAGAGTCCAGCTCCAGGCAGGGTTTCAAGATGCATATTTCTCTTCCCCCCTCCTGCAGTTAACAGGTGCTCTCCTTGCACTCCAGCTAGCAAAGCTCATCTAGAAGAAACACAGCTAAGCAGGGCAAAACTCTCCTCTTGCATGCCTGGGAATGGCACCCAGTTGCATTTTGTTGCAGAGTTTCAAGCTGTACAACGCAGCTGGCTTATCTATATACCTGGTTTGTGTTGAGGGACAGGGAGAAAGAAACAGGAAACCCTTCTAATTATGTCATCGCAACAAACCAAACATACAGGATTTAAAAAGCCAAAATTAAGTTCCAGTAGAAACCTGTGCCACTGCTGCCCCACTGACCCTGTCTCCTACACCGTACCAAATTTGTCTGGACAAAATGCTGCATTGCATCACCTCACCAGACAGGAAGAGTCTGAAAACCAGGATTTTGCAGGATGAGCTTGCACAGAACCTGCGTGCAAAGCTGCCCTCTCCTGGTTAGAGTAACCCCTGCTCAAACGAATGAACCAGACCACAGATCTTAGTTGTCCCTCCCGGTTGTGGAAAGGCAGGACTATCTGACTTCAGCTGTTTTCCACCTCCCTGCACAACAGAACTTTGGTACATGACAGCCACTCAGCACCGCCTCAGAGCATGGACCATCCGGAGGGATGTGCAGGCTGTAGCAGCACTGCGCTAGCACCGCTCCCTTCGGCAGCTGCTCTGCAGCGGGTGGGCACCTACAGACATCCCCTCGCCCCAACCACGGCTCAAGAACCTCCTCAGGGTGTAAGGGAAACGACGGCAATCCTGAGCGAGTGCTGCAGCAGAGTGCATCTGTCAACCTGTTAAATCAAGGCCTGACCTTTACAGAACAGGAACAGGAACTGTACAGAGTCAAAAGCCTTTTCACAGAGGCCTTTAAGAGTTCATGATTAGGGCACAGCAGGGATTGGAAAACAGGGTAGTGACCTTATCAGAGAATGTCCAGTAAATATGCTCTAAAACTAGCCTCTACTGCTAGGAAAGAAGTGAGAGCCTGGATCTTCTTTTCAAGAACACATGGAAATCACTGTACTTAGAAAAAGCTGCCCATCACCTAGTGCCAATATGCTGGAGAGTTCGGTTCAGAAACATCTGCGAAGGGACAGCCGTTTTCAGTGGCATCACTCACACACTCACACGGGATGCGGCAAACTCTGCCCTCCGAGAACAGCATCGATGTCCACAGCTTCTTCTTTGGGACGCTGTTTTGGTACAAATGCAGAGAACAAGTACTGTTACCCGCACCAGAAGCTCAGTTTCTGGAGGGCTTCTAACGAAAGCTAGCCCAGTCCTCATTAATTAAGCACAAGTTTCATCTCTTCACAACAGGCTTTTGGTCAGACTTGACTGCTGTGCCAAAAGGCTTTTTTTGGTCACTGCACAAAGAAGGCCTTAAGTTATACTGGTAAACACACACATTAAAGACCAAACCACGACTTGAAGAAATTATTAGATATATTTTTCACATCAGCCCTTCTCACATCCGTACGTTTAAAAGCGCAGAAGCACGGGTGTACAGTACAACATGCCTTTGAAACACTCACTAAAAGCACTTAGTGACCACTTCAAAGATTCCATTGAAGTTGCAACTCATGTTAATTTTAACACAACAGTCATGTAGGGCCACTGTTCCGTCTAATGGACTTTAAACACACCATCAACAGATGTACAAACGAAACTTTAGACAGAAGATTCTTCTGGGTGCATAAATAGCTGGAGCTTTTCCTTTGATGATGGCTGGCTGGCCTCCTACACAGCAGGGCTGGGCCTTCTCCATTTTTCAAGTTAAGGGCAACAATAACATTCTGTCATCCCCCAGGGTAAGGAAATTAGTGCCAGATGATTCTGTGGATGCCTGACCACTCCGATTTTGGGTTAGATTCCATTATCTAGAAAATCTAGTGGTGAGACATCAAAGGTGGTCCTGCAGGATCATGAAACTAGCTGGGTTGTTTTGGGTTTTTTCTACAAAAGCTGCCCGAGAAGCTCGTAACTGATGATAGGAGACTTCCCAACGTACAACTAAGAGACCTCTGATTTCCTTCATGGGAAACCCTCTTAGTGCTGAAAACAAGTGCCTTGTTCTCGGAGGAGCACCAGAGAAGGCAAGATGGCTCTTTCTGGGAGAAATATTAGTAGTTCTACCTGCAGTAAGATAAGATTACACATCCTATTCCGCAGCAGCTGTGAGCTCAGCAGCAGCAGAATCCACAACTGGAATGGCTCGCTTCCATCTTTTTTTATTCTGCCCAGGTGATAAGAAATAGGGTCCCAGGCACTGTGCAGCTAACGCAGCAGCAGACATCCTTCATTACCACTGCACTGCCAAGGACCCACACTTCCCTTATACCCAGAACCAGTTCTCAATTACATCCTCCTACATCCGTGAGCTCTGCATGCTCACTGCACCAGTGACTGCCACCGTTGGAGCAACACCAAATTCCCATTCTAGACAGTATCTGCGAGTCCTCAAAGTTTCTGAGGTATTAGCTTCATCAGATTTTGGAAAAAAAAAAAAAATATATATATCTCTCTCTCATGTATCTTAAGCCCTGTTAAGAGGATTCCTCATTCCCACCCAATTAGCCAAAGCATTCAAAACAGGTATGAGAGTTTGCTCCAGCATATTAACCAGGTACTTCTGGGTTATCAAATAGGAGAACAAATCCACACTTAAGGCTTTATTTAACCTATGTTATCTAAAATTTTGTTTGCACCTAACTTCACAGGGTCAAAAAACCCCCAAAGGGTTAGAGCAATATGTATGTCTATGATGTTTATTAAAGCAACGACCATTTGTAGCCATCACCAGGCTATCAACAGGCAACAGCAAAAGAATGGACATCCAGGCATGCTAAAACATACTTAAATCAGGGAGTTTTGCTGTAAGCTAAATTGTGAATTCAAATTGTTATTACACCAAAGAGCACAGAAAGTTGTTCAGTTTTGAAGGAAGGGCACCTTTTCACCATGCTGTTTGGATTTGTTTTTCAAGGCAGGGTGGAAGAGTTTGATTGACCTCAAAAGCTGAACTGAAAAGAAACTGCACTGAAGTGAGCACCACGAGCGAGGACAGCAGGTAAATATGCTAACAGTTCTGTCAGGATGACCAGTACGTTCTTACTTTTCACTTGGAAGGGTTAGAAAAGAACAACTCCTCCAATGCCTCACTGTATTGCTTAACAATAAAACCGTCTGCAATTCACAGGACTTTTATAACTTTGTCCCTCTAAAATAAAATAAAAGAGCAAACCAGCCACTGTCACCTGAAGATTATGGCTACTAAGTTTTACTTTTACCTTATGCTACCTGAAAAATGCAAATGCAAAAAATAGTCTTAAACTACAGCCAGCTGTTCAGGAATTTTTTGTTTGCATCAGCCATTAACTTCAGTATTTGCCACACAACAGGAAGATTCAATAGCACCTTAAATTTTGCAAAACTGTGTTTTCAAGGGGCTAAGGGGGAAAAATGTCTTCCATGGCTAACCATCTAAGCAGACTGACTCAGTAAGAGCCATTTCTACTCCCAGACTCAGGTAATTTGACTGCCAGGTGACTGTGAACTATCCGCTTCGCCTCTCTATAATTCTGAGGCAATATCTGAAACATTGAGACCTACTGGTCTGGAAGAATCTGTAGCCAACGGGAATGTTGGCCTCAGTGCTCTCAATGTATGTCACCTCTACTTGACCCGTGTCAGCTACCACCTTACTATCAAGGTATGAACATCATTAGCCAAAACTTTCAGCTGAAAGACAGACGCCTTAAAGCATTCTCCAACTTTCTTCTCTTAAAACATAAGTCAACACACCAAAAATATAAAGCTACATTTTTTAATTGCTTCTTTTGCCACCTGAGTGGTGATAGCACTAGCACAAAACCAGAGAACACAGAGCCAATCTGGTTTGACATTTAGAACATCTTATCCACAGAAAACCCCCTTTCAGAAGCAAGCTTCCGGGACTTACTGGAGTCTGTGTATTATTTGCCTCCTTTTCACTGGCAAAGGAAAACTTACCTAAATTCAAGTTTACAGTATCCCACCATACCAAAGTTTTACAATGCATTTCCATTATCTTCTCCTAATTTAGCTTGGGGATGATATCATCATCATCATCATCATCTTACCGTACCAGAGCAGCTTTAAGGCAAATGCCAAAGACCGCTAACGACCATTTTCTACGGCCTTAAAGAATAGAGACCGACGCGTTAGCTGCCTGTCCTGCAACAAGGCTGCAAGCTTTCCAAAACACCCCAAACCTTTGTGCTCTTCCAGTCTGCCCCAGGGTCTATTCCCAACAGCTTTATTTCAGACACACCTGCATTAACAGAGCTCGCACGTGTGACAGATACAGCTTCGACCTGCGTCACTTCAGACGTTCTTGCTCCCGACAGGAATGGGTTTGTCACTCCTCCTGCCGCCAGCCGTCTATTACCCTCCCGGTCTGCATCTCTTTCTAAGGCAACTGCTTACTCTTTGAAAGACCATGTCTATTTTCTCAGGAAACAAGGTAAGGTTCTAAACTTAATTAAATGCACTGGAAGACCAGCCGTAACACTAAAAATAAATTTTAATGGTAAGTCGTTTTTTAGATCTGACACCCAAACTTTCTGAAATGTAAAGCAGTACTATAGGGACACACAAATGCAGATAAATCTTTATTGCCATAACTTTTGTTTTTTCAAAAATGAGCATTGGGCTTTTAATAGGTCGTACTTTTATGTCTTTATATGTACAACATTACAACTGCATATTTTAATAATAATGAAGTTAGTGATACTTTGATAACACAGTGTATTTATAAAATGAATTCTTATCAAAATACACTTTTCACTGGGATAATAAATAAAATCCTGCGAAACCCACCTACACAAAGTTAATTTTAACTCTGGTAGAACCCGATGTGGTACACAGTCCATTAACTACTATGTTTGCCCCTTTGTCCCCCTAGTGATGCTCATCTTCTGGGGTAAGAACACATTTTTCCCCCCTGTTGTGGTGTGACCTCATTCAACATCATCTTCAGCCAAGCACTGTGCACTTACAATTCTCTGTAAGAAGGAGAAAAACTCATTCACAATTACATAAAATCGACAGTAGGCAACTGATTATCAAGCAATGTAATTTTACACTGAACATTAAGCAGTGTAATTACTGAGCAAACTGATTCATGTTAAAAATGGTAATCTATTAGACATAATTTCCGTGGAACTGACTTCAAAAGCTTATGTGCTGTGCAATGCCTAAAAAAGCCAAAGTCAGATAAATAATACCCTGTCAGCTTCAAGTGAAACCGTGTGGTTTTTGGACTGTCCTCTAAGGAAACAGTTTTGCTCCACTGTTTCCCCAGACCGTTACAGCTTGTGTACCTGACACTTTTTAGCATTTTTACTAACTATATGGATCTTAAACTGAAACCTATATTGTAAAGAGAGCTCCCTAATGTACAGCCCTGGCTCTCTGCTTTATGTGAGCTAACACCAACCATTAGGGAGTACCCTTGCATTTCCAAGCATGTAAAACATATTCTTTATTTCACAATAGACTCACCTGCTAGTGTATTACCAACCTTACCTGCACATTACTCAGGCTTAAAAGGGAGGGCATTTTACTCACAGTTACACACATTTTCATTATCAGGGAAACCCACAAGCTTCCCTAAACAGACATGTGATCTGGTGCTAGTTAACCATTTGTGTTTGTAGCTTGCCTAGAAGCAGCAGGCTAGCAAAAGCAACAGATTCATTCTAATGGACTTTCATAGCACTCACAGACAGTTGTAGTAATATCATTAAAACAAAACAAAACTCAAGACCTAGTGCAAGAAAGTTACCACTTTTCTAATCCCCCAACTTGTATTTGGGAAACAATGGACCTGCTTGTAGTATCAGAGCTATGGTCAGACGTCTATACTTCAGGAAAGCTTAAGACACCCGATACATGAGGTAAGCTTTGCATTTCTCTTTTACCCTGTTTGCTATTAATGCTACATGAGATTCTTCATATACACTTTTTTAATGTTTGGGGTGAAAAAAAAAGCTTATTTTAATCTAATGGAATACATACAAAAAACACATTACAAAACCCAATACCCAGGACTCATGTAGAGGATAAGAGAAGTAATTCAATTATTTTCAAGCCACAACAATAGGCAACATTTCACATACCTGGCTTATGGTAGGGAGCTTAGTTAGAAGCATTTGAAACACTGGTGGTGGAAGTGTCTGCTGTAGAACTTGTAGCAGCTGCTGTGGCTGTCCACACACAGCAATGGCGTTGGTCAAGTGATCAACACCTTTCTCATATTCACCTGTATGAGAAATCATAATATTTTGAAGACAACCTTCTTCCACATTGTAAAGTATTCACATAAAACATCCATCAACAGTGGATTAGACAACAGACTAGCGAGAATCAATCCATACTTTTCTTTTCTCCTCACCTTGCTGGATCTTCTGAACACAGAAGGTCAGAAACAAGTAAACAGAGTTTCCTAGGTAAATTTGACTCCCCAAAAGTTACTAGTATATAAAAACCATCATCCAGCAAAGGTAAAGAAGAATTATTTTACCCCTTGCCCTAAAAAAAAAAGAAAAAAAAAAAAAGGCTACTACCTTGAGCTAGTAGTTCCTCGCCCAGCTGAATTTCCTCAAGGAAAAACTTCTGCACTGCTTCGGCATCTTTCAAATCAGGCAACTACAACACACACAGTAAAGCTGAAGTTGGCCCTTAAACATCAGTTAATAAACAAGTTAAGATAAAATCTTCTCAACTGAAATCAAACACAAACACAGCCATATTGTTACACAAATTTAAAATGTCACTGCTAAGTTAAATGTACACAGAGTATTTTTGAAAAACCAGCCTAGGGTCTCATATCATTGCATCAGAAATCTGCAGAGACAGAGCCTGAAGTGCCTCTACTAAGTTTTTTAAGTACACAGTTTTGTAACAAATACAAATTCTAAAGTTTGTTATGTTTATCACAAGTATATTTCTTACAATTGGTTAAGATAAATCTATCTTTTCTTCCAGGATCCACTGGTGATAGGGAAAGAGAAATTAAATGCTTATAGCAAAAAACCTATCAAGTTCACTTATAGGTGTATCCCATCAATGATTTTTAAGTCTGAAAAGTCCTTGGACATACTACAAAGAGGAAAACATTATCATGTCACACAGTAAATTATGTACTTTGTAGTTCAAGGCCTCTACCTGACAGAAAAAAGGAACAACCATTTCACATGGTTATCTGTGAGCATCAAAAACCCTACAGACTGCATATCTGAAGAAGCGTTTGCAATGCTGGAATCAAAACAGTTCTTCAAACACATTTTACAAATAATGCAAATGAAACATCTTACAAAACAGCGCTGCATTATTGAACACAGAATTACCTTGGAAAGCCCTGCTCTCTCTTTGGCAAGCTTCTGTTTCTTCCTTCCTGTAAGAATAAAAACATCTTAGGGTTTTCATTTGCTATTAAAAAACTCTTTCATATTATAGTTCAAAACCGTGATCAAAGTTACGTTCAAAATAAGAACCGTGTAACGTATTCCAAACATTGAAGACTGAAGGCAGGACCACAACCCACTCCCAGCAGCACAACGTGATTTGGAGATCTGAGGAAGGCTGGCAGTAGCAAACCAACCCAACAATGGCAATTCTTTCCCTGCTGTGCCAACTGTGCAGGGCCTGCAGCAGAGCATACACCTCATGCACCAGAGGCAGGAAGACGGAAAGAGAATCAGAGAACTACAGGATTTCTCTACATGACGTCTAACAGGGATAAGCCACAGAAGAACTGCCTACAAGTTGAGGCTAATTTCGCACTATATGGTGCACCACCCACAGGAATTTTAGCAGGTCACAGTAGGTATGTGTACTTTCCCAGCTGTTTTACAGCAAACACGTGGGAACTAGTTGAAATGGTGGCAGTATCTCATCATCCCACAGCAAGAGCAATAGTATTGCATACATTTCTGAAATCTGAAGAAAGCAAATATTTACAGATGGAACAAACATTTACAGATTTAATTGCCCCACCTAAGGGCAGAAAGTTGGTCTGCAACATAGTGTTGTACCACTCCAGCAAAACTAGTGTCATTAAAATGATACATAGCTTGCTTTTAATGCAATTAGGTAGGTATAAGGATATTTCATCATAGCACCTATTCATACAAGAAAGAATAATTGTAGTAATAACGGTGATTTCCTTAGAATAACCATTTTTGTAAGTCATCAGTTCATCAACTGAAGTAGTTACACCAGTGTAACTTTTAAATACAGCCTATGGTTAAACAACCATACTCTTACTATTTGTCCTCAGTGCCTACTCAGGGATTATCTACGCTGTCAAAGAACAACTGCTCTGATTTTCATTTAGAGACAATTTGACAAGCTGGCAGTACTTCCAAATATCACCAGGAGTTTTAACAGCAACTAGTTAAAAATTTGTGATTGTCCACATTATGAATACATTCAGGAAAACTATTTCCTAGTAGTGACAATGCAAGGTGAAATTTATGGACAAGATCCGGCGTTCCTTATATAAAGGGAGTTCACGTTCTAATTACACAGATCAGCCTTTTACCTTCTACAACATCTTAATAACCCGTAGCACCTGAATTTCTACAGCCTATTGACCTGAGTACGTTATTTTACAACATCATATACTGAAGAATGTGTCACTCAGGAATGTGGCATAGTATGATTTTATCGTTATGGTTGTTTCCAATATTAAAGAAGAATTTCTCTCTTGAAAGCTGGTGCCTTTGATTAGCTCACTCCAGGTTTTCTAAAGCATTAATTTGCCCAAAACATCAAACTGCACTACTATGTAATCAAGTTTTGCTAATAAATAGAATCTTACAAACTAAATAAAAATGGAAGAAAAAAAATGGTACCTGAAATGTTTCACTATCAAAACAAGCTACACTGCAACTGTAGTGCAAACATCAATGAAAAGTACAAAGAGCAAAAGCACATTTCTACTGTGCTTTCAGGAGAAATTATGTTTTCTCAGTGTGACCATGACATCTTCTAAAATATGACAACAGCTATTCCTAGGTTAAGCATTCAGAGGGAAGGGGAAAAAGAATCATGTTGGTAACTGTAGCTATTTAATAAAAGCTTTTGACCACTGATCACACACATATGAAACCACCTACTTTAACTGGAAAACAGGGCATGTGAAGAATCACCAAGATTTTAAAACTGAATGTTCATCTACAGAATCTTTCAAGTCTGACTACTGTGCAATTTCTCCTCTTAATACATTTTTACAGTTTCACTTTAAAAGTCCACTGCTAAAACAATTATAAAAAGCAAATAGCTCTAAAGAATTCTTCCCATACTGGTTGGTAATGCTAGTTTTAAAATATCTTCGCAACAACAACCAAAAGTTACATTTGTGATAGAACAAGCAAAAAGCAATGGCTTGGGGGGTGGGTGACCAAAAATCCAAACCTAAAAAAAAAACCCTCAAACTATTTTGTTTTCCCTCAGAGACCTTCAAGAAAATTAAAAACTCTCTTTTCTAAAGGCATCCAATTTATAAAAGGGGAAGGGTAATCTTTCATAGAGGGAATCTTAATTAACACAGAAATGCACGTGCATCCATCCAAGACAGAAGGGAAGCTGCAGGTCCTTCAGGCTCAGCTCTTGTATACGGGCAGTAAGTTTCAAACGTGAACCTGTGGATAACCTGACAGGCTGGCATGGCTTGCAAAAACTCCCTAAGTTGCCCCAGCAGCTTCACAGCCAGCCCCACCAAGGAGCAGGCGACCAAAAAGCCATTTACATCCTCAGCTCCCACAGGTGAAGTCTGCCTTCTGCTTTCCTCTCACCCAGCTGTCCAGGCAGAGGGTGCTCTCAAGCAAAGCTCAGCATGGCCAGAGATTCCAGCTGCCTCTGAATGAAGAAATCAGTGTCTGTACTAGCAAACACGGAGCGGTTCTGGTTTATACATTCATCAACATGAATAGAAAATGCATCTAAAAATCTTATCAACTTAAAATATTGCTTTGCTTATACCTTTGTTATAAGCTTATATATATTTTCTTGGTCCCAAGATTACACACATGCCCTCAAACTAACAACATCAAAACCTCAAAAAACCCACACAAAACCGGCTAAATAAAGAAAATCAGGACATTTGGAAAAACAAAGTCCAGCAGTTCTTCAAGTATCCCAGGAAATCACAACTTTTTTTCCTGAAACCTGAATCTGGCCACCTCGTTTTTGTGATGAGCCTTTAGATTGTGAACTTCGGTCCAACCACAACCCAAAGAGATGTACAATGTAACTGGGATGGCAAAAAAAACCCTTGCTTTTTCACATGTCAGCGTGTGCTTGACCAAATGCAACAGGCAATCCACCGACATATTGGATCTCCTGTCCTTCCCAAATTTTGGTGATATTGCATGACAGAATCTGAAAAAAACCCTTATCCTTAACATGTCAGTGGAAAAGATCTGCTGTGAAGGTGGTTTCTAGAAGTTTTTCATCAACTGCCCCTACTATTGCCGAAGAAATAGTGTATCTTCATCTAAAGAACTGGCAACTGGCTGCAGGTTGGACCTTTTTTGGTCAAATATTTTCAGCCCCAGCTTTACTCTCCAATGCTGTAATATTCAAACCACTGGCATCGCTACAGAAGCAAACTTTAATTAAAGAATCAGCTGCAATACTAATAAAAAAAACCCAAAATCCTTAATATTATCTAAAACCCAACTACTAAAAGCAGTCCAGTGTATCATGTCCAAGGATCCTAAGTCATACAGTGATGTCCTCCAAGCGACAACAGCCATTCCCTGTCAGAGCACAATATATTTTCCACTTTAAAGAAACTGTTAATTCTTAACCACAGAAGCTGACCTTGAGAGCATTACAGGAGAGAAGCTAAGACAACGGAAACAACAGGATGCAAAAGTCACTTTCAGTCCTTCTGCAAAAATCTTATGTAACCCAGTATTTTCTCTACCACATGTTTAACACAAAGAAAAAACACAGCTGATCTTACAGTCAAAAATCGAGTTTCCTTCTGCAAGACAAGCACATGCCAGTTTACCATACTAAATATTCCCTACGAATGACTTGCACTACAGGGCAAAGGGTACCTGGAAGATACACAAGGTCCTACATACATGACCAAGGGCCTGAGGATGGAAGTATTCAAAAGACATAATTTGCTGTAGAAGAGCTTACAGAAAGCAGAATGATGCCGTTAAGCATCAACACTGGTCACTCAACACATTTAACCCATTAAGGCAGAATCAAAGCATTTAAGTTAAGCTTAACATCATCAAGTAAATATTAATTTTTAGCCCATCTAATTATTGACTCTTACATCCATGAAACTGCTGATCATGCTATGTTTACTTGCTGGGAAAGTTTACACAAATGCTAATTTCTTGCCTTGAGATGAGTTATCAAAGGAACGCTGTGTATATTCCTATGATACCAACAACCCAGCAACAATATCAGCATATTTCTCGTGATCCATCTGAATACCTTGGGTCAATTTGTGTGCCTTGAGTACTCACATATAGAACTTTATTTAAGACCTCCACTAATTATTAAGGCACTTAAATAAATGTTGAAGACGTGAAATAATGAAGAGCCACGGGAAAAGAGCTCTGCATTTTGGATCAATCAACAGTTTTCTCTGGCATTCATTCTTATCCTGGAAGCTAATAACAGAGCTGCCAGGAGGGTTAAGAATGCAGCAGATGAAATACCCGAGGGCTGCTACCACAGCAACGACTTCCCCATAAGAGGCTGTATTGCTTTATCTGACAGTTTTCCAAAATCAAAAAAAAAAGAACGTCGCGGTGTAAAATGCAGTGCCGGTAATGCCGGTAATGCCGATAACCCGATAACACTGTGGCTGAGGGGGCTGGATAACCAGATTTTAAAAAACAAGAGGGAGGCGATTTATTTCCAAGTCAGGCTTCTGATGCAGAAAACCTCAGGTTAGCCAATAACTGCACAAATTGCACAAAACATCCCCCGGCACGACGCCCCATTCCCTGCAGAGGCCACCAGCGGCGGGGGCTCGGGGCCCGGCCCTCACA
>VZTM01029761.1:42792-61881 GCA_013400555.1 Jacana jacana | reverse complement strand
CCGCACTTCCGCTGGCGTCATCAGCCGGCGGCGGCGGAGGGCGCCTCCTCCACTGCCTGCGGGGGAAGCCGGCCGCTTCCCGGGGCGCATGCGCCAGCGGGCCGGGCTCCATTCCCACAGCCTCGCGCCCCATCAGGCGCTGCACGCGCCGGTTCTCCGTAACCCACAATGGCGGAAAGGTCAGAGCTGGAAGGGACCTTAAAGATCATGGAGTTCCAAACCCCTGCCGTGGGCAGGGACACCTCCCACTACAGCAGGCTGCTCAAAGCCCCGTCCAGTCTGACCATGGAACGGGGCATCCACAGCTTCTCTGGGCAACCTGTCCCAGTGCCTCACCACCCTCACAGGAAAGAACTTCCTCAGATCTGATCTAAATCTCCCCTCCTTCAGTGTAAAACCATTACCCCTAGTCCTATTGCTACATTCCCTGATAGAGAGTCCCTCTCCAAGTCTCCTGTAGGCCCCCCCCTTCAGATAGTGGAAGGCCACCATTAAGGTCTCTGCAGAGCCTAGTCTTCTGCAGGCTGAACAACCCCAGCTCTCTCAGCCTGTCTTCACAGGAGAGGAGCTCCAGCCCTCTGATCATCACGGTCCTTCTCTCCAACAAGTCCATGTCTTTCTTTTGCTGGGGTCCCCAGAGCTGGGCACAGTACTCCAGGTGGGGATTCAGCAGAGTGGAGAAGAGGTGCAGGATCACCTCCCTCAACCCACTGGCCAGGCTTGTTTTGATGCCACCCAGCATACAGTTGCAGTCTTGTGAAGAGCAGCTCAACAGTTACACAAAAACCCCACCAAACCAAACTGTAAGTAGTGATACGCATCGCGACAGGCCAAGTCTGCAGATGAGCTGCCCCTTCTGTAGCCATTTTGAGTAATCCCACACCACTCCAGAAGAAAGAATTGCACTGACCACCACAGTAGGGCTTCCACAAGGTGAGATCCAGCCCTGGAACATGGCAACAAACACCGGCAGCATCAGCACTGCATCTCGTCCTGCCTCCAGGAGAGGAGCCAAACAGCCCTGGGCAAGCACTGAGAAGGACTACAGCTGTATTAGCAAACAAATTTTATGGCAGAAAGCTCCTGTACACATCAATCTTTAGCAGAATAATGAACAC
The DNA here is from genome assembly GCA_013400555.1 of Jacana jacana. Taxonomy (NCBI): domain Eukaryota; kingdom Metazoa; phylum Chordata; class Aves; order Charadriiformes; family Jacanidae; genus Jacana; species Jacana jacana. The sequence goes on along the minus strand of VZTM01029761.1, from coordinate 60,763 downwards.
TTTTATGCTTTTGATTTTTATCAAAAGACTTTTTGTTTTTCCCAGCTTTATTTCTGGGAAGAGTTTTCAGTCTTTTTGGTTTAGTGCTCTTTTTTAACGGGTTTGCTTTTTCTCCAACAAACGAATCATTAGAGCACCTCTTGTTTTTTGCTGGGGTAACAACTCTGTCCTTAGGGGCACGAGACTGACTGTGACTTTTCTGTGGTGCTTTCCACTTCTCCCCACACCGCTTCACTCGTATCTTTCTTCCCATCAGAGCAGAGTCGTTGAGTTTCAGAGCAAGATGTACAGCATCTGTATTCTACAGGAACAGACATGCAGTTTAAAAACAGTGTTACTTCCAAATGATTGCTTTAAAATAAATAGTTGCCTTTCTTTAATTTTTGTAAGCAAGATTTTAGGACAAAGAGTGCTCAAACCACTCTCTTTATTGAATGACACAACATCTCTGCTCTGCTCAGAAACACTGGCACACCCACATAGCCCAGGCATTGAGGCACAGATGCTTGAAAGCGGGCTATAAAACAGCTTATGTGAGACATGAAAGACAGGCAGAGAGACGAAGGAGAAAATGGGGAAAAGGAGTTATTGGGCTGCAGGAAACAAGCTAAGGAAGATGAGGCTGGGAGACTGCCATGAGAAAGCACGCTGCACTCACACTGAGCCTGAGACACGGAGAGCCAGTAAGCAAACTGGCTGCGGGAAAGAATTCCACTCCTACGCTGACTCACAAGAAATGGGAGAATATTGAATGTACCCCAAGTGAACTCATCTACCCCTCCTTTAAGTCTCTCCCTTAATTTTTTCATCCCAACATTTTACAGATTTTCATTGTATCTGCTCCCACAGAATTGGTACTCCAAGCTGATTTTAGCATACACAACAACGCTACCCCTCTAATGGCATATATAAATAAGAAAAAACATTACTGAAATAGTTTAAAAATGTCAAAGGCTGTGAAGGCAAATCTCAGTTCAGATTTGAAGACTTCCCCGTGTCCTGAGGCACACCATTATTACGTACCTCAAAGAGAACGTAGCCGAAGCCTTTACCCAAGCCAGTCTTCCTGTCTCTCACGATTCGCACAGCTACCACACCTCCACAGACAGAAAAGTGCTCCCGAACGGCATCGCTGCTGATGTCTGCAGGCAAGCACAATGCTTCACTCAGCCACAGCCTTAGAAGCCTGGCCCAAATCCAAATATTTGTACATTTACCACCAAGTCAGGTACACAAACATATATATAAATATAGATATATTAGTGATTCTGAGAAATTTCAGTTAGTTAGCAACACAGACTTTATCAAGGGCTATTTACTTTGATAGTCACCGATTCTCTAGCTTTGAAGAGCACACCATAAATTACAAAGAAGAACAAAAGCAAAGACCAAAATAAATTTTTCAAACCATTTCATTTATGGTTTGAACATAGTGGGGATTAATATTACTGCTACATTTTTGCAGCTCCTCCTTATGGCAGAATCTCCTTCCAAGAATTAATGCTGCTGATAATGAGCTGGAGCTGACAGCTCTTGAAGCCTAGTGCTCATTGACTGAAGACTGAATTTTAGCTGAATGGTGGAGAAAGGATTTCCAGTTTCCAACCACGGTTGCTACACGATTATTCTGGTAATGGCTTTGTCTGTCACACACCTATGCAAACAGGCAAGTGTGACGTTCCAACACAAAAATACAGGCTATACTCTTTTCTGTAAAGGTACTACGCCTCATAGTATGGTAAATCCCTCTACACAGACAGGATCATATATGTGCTAAGAGGAGGGGAGCTGTATTTAGTAGTACAGGTTTAATTACAGCAGTAGGACTTAGAAGTGCTGAGGAAAGTTCCAGCTGCTGAAGCTATTTTCAGAGCACTGCGAATGTCCAAACTGTTTTGTCCGCAGGACGCACAGAGGAAGAAGGTACAGCACTTGACACGAGCTCTACAGCACGGGCATCAGTAACACCACCACAACCAGATTTGTCACTTATCCAGATTTTTCAGACAGGTCAAGTTTTGGGCTGAAGTCTAAACCCTGTTTGTTTCAGCATTACTGTCAGCAGTACCTGACACCAGCTCTGCATCAGGCCACAAGCACAGGCCTCCACTTGCCTCCATCTTGGCAATCTATACATCCACGCCACCACCTCCATGCAAGATGCTCGTCCCGAGCACCCTGACTCCACTAACACCCTCCCATGGACCATACCTGACACCAATCCTTCCATCTACTCTCCAATCTACTCAGATGCAGATAATTATTCACCAAGCACTGACCTCAGCCATATGGTCACCACCTTCACACAGGTAACAACTGACTGCCGATAGCACTCACCCTGCGGCTCAGAGAGCATCAAAACGAGAAGCCACCACTGTGTATCACTTGGAAGTAGTTCACAAGCAGGTATGAGTACACTTTTAAGACTTTAGAAAACTATGGCCTATGCAGTTAAAAACACCAAGTGACAACAAGAACTAAAAGTGCTTGCAGTTCTAGCTACAACAAAGAAAATCTGCCAAGCTTGCCAAAAACTCACAGCCCCTCTTGGTGTTTCAGTCAAAAGATAAAACTGCTATTTAAAAAATTAATTCCAGCAAGATATTTAGCTACCTAAACATGCTACCCTAAACATCAATTAAAAAAAACCCCAAATGTTAGCATATTCTGTAAATATTAAGTAACCATGCGTAACAATCCCTTTTAGACTCACCGTATGAGAGGTTTCCCAAGAATACTGACCGCTTGTTGTCATGCTAAAGAAAACAAGAGACAACATAGTAAGTTATTTGTTACACAAACAAAAACGGAAAAAGGGGTTTTGTTATCACACACCCTACTCACCGAACTGGTTTTTGATGCAATGTCAACCCTGATGTGAAATCCACTAGCAAATTCTGTTCCGTTTCTTTTGTAGCCGAAAGCAAAAAAGTTTTAAAAACCAAAATGAGTGTTACTTAATTTACAATGTCACTGCACAGTGCTATTACAAAAGCAAATTTACTCTTTGAGAAAAACATTTTATTCTGATTCAAGCAAAAGAGAGGAGGTAGTTCAACTTTTAACACTCTGTCAATCTACCTCTTCAACAGGAAATGAGGAACAAAACTGAGACTTACTCATTTAGAGCCTTGATGGCATCACTTTCTTTCTTAAAAACAACATAAGCATTAATGAACTTTGCATTCGGGTGCACCTTGTGCCTGGAACATGAAAAAGAGACACATGTTTTTTGACCCATTCTGGTGGTGTGCAGCGCACAGACACTTCTGCTGAAACACATTTCTGCCTCCTCTTGTTTCATGCACAGGAACAACTTCATGTCTCCAAAAGGCCAAACTAGACCCGTGTCCAAGGGAGTCTCACCGTGCATCTTACACAACCTGTATCTGTGCCCTGATCAAGCTTCCTCAACCCATAAATGCATCCAAAGGAATCAAAGACTATTAGCATCTTCCTCCTTCCTAAAATACAGTGAATGCAACCTAGAATAGCAGATTACGTACTGGCATACCAGGCATATAATTATGCACTTGCCAAGAAAACTTTCATACACGCACAAAGGTAACTGCAAAAGTCAATGAAACACAACATTAAAAAATCCCTGTAGCCAAATATGTAAGAACCATCACTTAATTAGTTTTGCCTTGAAAAATAAAGCACAAAATTCACAAGAGGAACCTACTTTATTGCTGCTAACTTTTTGGATAAAGTATCTTCTGCTGGAACCTTTAAGATAAAAAAAAAGAACTTTAGTTAAGTGAGCCCACTGTCAGTTAATCTCAAATATTTGGTTTTGAAGACAAAAGAGGAATTTAAACATGCACCATTCCCACCCAAAGCAATGTGGCCAGTACAGCCAGCAAATGACATACTGGCCACATTGGCTATTCCTAGAGATGATCTAGAAAGGCCTTGCTTTGACTTCATCTGTTGCATTTCTTATGTTCCAGGACTGCTCTCTTCAACTATTTTACAGAGGACACTGATTTCCAATCAATGTGCCTTCGCTACTATGATTTAAAAACCGGTAACACCTCAGCTAAATGAACAATAATTAAAGTATTCTTCTCACAGAGGAAATACAGCTGTGACAGTATCAACTGCTGCTACAGGAATGAAAGGAAACTTCTGATGCCTCTGTGGTAAAATCTCCAAGCTTTCTTCTAGTGGAAAAAAAATACACACCCAAACCTGCTTCTGAACCGAGGAATCCTACCCTATAAGGCCAGAAACAAAGTTAGAGGAAATAACCTACCAAAGACCGGAATCGAATGGATGTAATTTGTCCGTACTCTTTAAAAAGAGATCTCAGCGCCTAAGCAGAAGATATTACAAACATTCAATACAGTTTTGCATCCTGGTGATAACAATCAGTGTTGAATATTTATTAGTAAGATTTATTATTTTTTTACATTATTTTCATTTTAGTTAGACAAGGTCCATTAAAGGGCTACTAAAAATATGCAAGTGATTTGCAACCATTCCTGTGTCTCTTGTGGCAGCTTCTTATTCTACAGATTACCAAACCTGAATTCATACCCCTAACTAAGGCAGTATAACTTTAACATATTTTAGACTACAATCAGAAGTCTTATTTGCATGCAAAACACTGAAAAAAACCCCAACCAACTCCACTAAAGAAACAGCAACTGCATCCACTGCTGCAAGCAAAAAGCCTAACTCCAGTAAAACAGAAGAGATTGCCTCTAACGGCTTTTAGCCATGAGCGTTATTTCTTACTTTCCCAAAAAGCAGATTTAGTCACAAATATGTGTGACTTCTCAGCTGGAAACATCCCCTCAAATTTATTTCCTTCAGCCAACAGAACCCACCCCCGTACCTGAACGGTACAGCTGACAGGCAGGTTTCCAACAAACACCGTTCTTCTGTCTACCCTTTCATCAGCCACCTGCTCTTTCCTTCGCTGTTTGACAGTAGTGCCCGGGTCTGAATTAACACCGCTCTTGGGGACAGCGGGAGAAGCCCCCTTTTTTTGCTTCGCTTTGCTTTGCAACAGCTTTTGCTCCTCCTCTTCGTCCGCCCGCTCCAAAGCGCTCTCTCTTCCCAGGGAAAGACAAGAAAATGATAACTGATGAGGAAAAAGCAGTGCTCTTGGGGTTAGTGGACTGAAGCCTTCATTATAAGCATTTTAACTTATATTTTAAATAACATGCAATGTAAAATTTCAAACACCACTTTGGTTATTATGCATCCAACAAACAGGTGATCATTCTGTAACGTGAAAAACTATTTTCTGTGCCCAGCAGGGCACTGCGTTTGCTATGACGTGGAATTCAGAAGTAAATCATTTCACACCCTCTGCAATGGGAGGGGGGGAGGACATCAGTCTTTGCATGCTAGAACTTAGGAGAGATTTAACTCTTCCTGGTATCCAGGGCACTGAGCCCAGACGATCCCTCGGGACCCACCCGTAAACTATCAAACCTCTATCTGTGCAAACTTGCCACGACAGCATGCACAATAGCCAGACCTGAAGAAGCCTCCAGGAGGCTACCGACACCATAAAAAGTCTCACAGACAGGGAAGAGACAACACCACGCAGTGCCAGAGGGGGAGGCGGTGTTACCCTCTGGGGTGGTACGCTCTCCCTGGGTTTTTTTCATCTCTTTGCCACCCACAGCTCCTGCTCAAGCCACAACCATCAGTGGGAGTTGTGATGAGTTGCACCTGGACTTTGGGGGTGGCTGGCAACACAGCCAAAACACTGTCTGGAGGGGGGACCTAGATATTATTTTCCCATGAGAACATGGCTATAGGTCAATCATCTTACTCTACAAATAGAGGACAGCCCAGGAGCCCTCTGAGCTCCCCTGTAGGGCGCTGGGCTGCATGCCAGGATCTCCCCTTTAGGGAGAACGCTCGCTTAAGGGTTCTAGTCCTCGAGGCTGAGAGATCCCTTCCCACAACAGATCTTGGTAAGTGACCAATAGCACACTACACTTTGAAGTCCTGGCTAAGTAATAAACGGAATTGATTGCACAGACATAATCCCTTAGACATGAACCGTTGACCAAGTCTGGGACTAGGACTGGATCCAGCTGCACCCAGACTCCTCTCTGAGAAGGAGGTGAGGAAGCAAGGGGGTCCTTTCTGGACCATGTGTCTCAATGGTAGGTTCTCCCTGGCAGCTTGTCTGACCTTGTCCTACCCTGTCCTCTGTGCAATAAATAATCAAGCATACCTGGCCATCGAGTCTCATATAACACTGTCATGGCTCACTACTAATATTGTTAAATCACTGTTTCACCTTAATAAACGTTCCACTGCTTCTCTTAGGAGTGAAGCCAATCGCTGCCCGCGACACCTTCGAGCCGCAACCGAGCAAACTTTGCTTCCCAAACCTCTCTGCAGAGACACCAGCTTCCTGCCTGCACCAACTGCGCCCCAGCCCTGCACCTTTCAGTGGGGCACAGCAGTTCTGTGTGGCAGCAGAGGGTCAGCATGTTGAGGACAACTCCCTCTGCCTGGTGCCCAGCTGAAACCACCCTTGCTCCTCTGGATAAAGCCAACCACAGCCAGGAAGCATCACCCTCCTGGCCAGAGACAACTCTTGCATCCAAGCCTACAGCCTCTCAACCTGTGAGCTCTCTAGCAGGGGACTTGCACTTCATGGACCTAGAACTTGAAGCAGCTGGAAGTATTTACTACCTTCTGGGGAAGACTACAGAAAATTTTCACAATCTTCTCAAAAATAATTATCTTAAACACAAGGTTCAAGAGGAATAGTAGAACAGAACTTCATTGTTTCACTGAACTCATAAGATTATGATTAATCTAGGCATTGGGGTTTTGTTTAGATCTTACCGTAAAGAGGTATCACCTACTCACCTGCTGCCCAGGTGCTTCTCTGCTGCTGAAAGCTCCTTCTTTCTGGCTTTCTTTGCTTTTACAGGAGGATCCTGTGGGACAGGTGAGCTCTCCTCTTCCGGCACTAACTTCACTTCTTCTGCGAGCTTTCTTTTCTTGTTTTCCTTTAACAAAACAAAGCAGAAATTAACTTGAAAAAGCCCCAAATTCCAGAAACGCCTTACAGTTGCTTTATGTGCCGAGATTCATCTGCGGGAAGGCGCGGTGCTCCGACACCCGGGGCTGCTGCTCGCCTCCCACCAGTCCCCTCCCTCGCCACGGCGGGAAAGGCGAGAGGAAACCGCTCCGTCTCCGCCGCCACCCGCCGCCCACTGACCGGGCCCCCGGGGACAGAGCGCCCGCTGCCGCGGCATTTACCTCCTTCACGGCCACCAACACCGGCGGGGCGGCGGCGGCGCTGAAGAGGCGAGCGAGGGGCGCGGCGGCCGCCCTNGGGGCGGTGCTGGCGGGGCCGGGCCCGGGCCCGGACGGGACCGGAATAGGGCTCAGCGAAGGCCCGTTGCACTTCGGCTCCCGGGTCGCAGCACGGGCACGGTGCGGCTGCTCGCAGCATGAAAACATAAAAACGTCACTTGTGGCTGTTACACGCGGTTTTTGGGGAGGAAAAGCCGTTTCGTTTATTTTCCCGAGCCCCTTCCCTCCAAGGCCGCCGGGCTCAGCGCTGGCTGAGGCGGAGCTGATTCTGTGATGATTTCTGTCTTCCCGAGCTGGTTCTGCTTAAAGTCACCGAGGCGGTTCGGAGCACCTCAAAACATAAACCACTGTCTTTGCCCCATGTTGCTGTGGGAGCACTTCTGACAGCCGCCTTTCCTCTGAGCCCACCTCCACCATCGCTGTCCTGCACACATCCAGGACAAAGTAAAGAGAGAAACACACCAACCAACCAGAAACCCAGCTAAAGTCCGTGCAGGATGTCCTCCTTGCCCTTGAGCACGGAACCCATCAAGAAAAAGCTTGCCCTGTGGCCAGCAGTGCTGCCACTGAAAGACTGGACTGGAGTCCATATGAAGGAGCTGTCTCAAGGGACACCCACCAAGGTCCAGGTCGCCAGGGTGGGTGGCTTCACGCTGAAGCTCAGGGGCAGTGAGCATCCTGCCAGTGCTCCCACAGCCCCTTCTTAGTGGCTCACCTTGAGACAAACCTGGGAAAGGGTTAAAAAATGTTTAGGGATGGAGGGAAGGGTGTGAAGAGCCCCCAAAGCCACGCTTGGTGGTGTGAGACAGGCTGGGCTAGGAAGAGCGCAGAGCCATAGGCAGTTAAGCAGTTAATGCTTAGACATCTTAAGAAGTTATTAGACAACCAGAGAGACCATCCCAAAGCACCACTTGGGCAGCCAGCTTCCTTCTGGATGGTTTCGGCTGTACCCAGGGTCTGCAGCAGGCTTTGAAAGCACGTATGGATTTTCCTCATGAAAAATGCCTGAAACCCAGTACTTCCCTGGAGGGCATCCAAGGACTGTAGCCTCAGGGGACAGTAAACAGAGGACCCCCAGTCATTCCTCTTCCCCCACCTTCACTCCAGAGCCAGCAGAGGTAAGTGCTCTGGATCATCTTGCTGCTGCAGATACACAGATAGGGCTGGATAACTGATCCAGCAGGAGAAGACCCTTTTTTGTTGGGTTAATTCTCACAGAGATCATTTTCCAACCCAGGCCACAGTGCAGCTCATGGCTAAGGAAGTTTCATCTGTTAGGAACTCTTAGAACATATGCACCTTACTGGGATCTCCTTTTAGACCAGCCTGCTCAGAATGTGATCTTAAGTGCTAGGTGGTGGGATAATCATTGGAAAGGTGTAGAAAATTCCCAGGCACTTAAAAGCAAATGCAAACAGTTCTGTAGTAACATCGTATGCACTTTTTGAACTGCCAGCATTAGCAGTTTTGTTGGTACCACTGTCCACAGGAAGGCAAAACAAATACTCCAGCTATGGGGGAAAGACAAAGCGTTTTAGTCTTGACATGCACACCAGGCATCACGTGCCTGGCCTTCTGCATGCCGGGAAAAGTAGGGACTCTCATTGATGGGGTCAGCCCAAGAGAAGACACAAATCCTTAGGAACTGGCATGTGGCTGCTGCACTGCTTGTATTGGCCCTTCCAATCTGCCTTCACACAGCAGGGCAGTTCTGTGGGTGACACGGGAGGGGCAGAACAGGCCGCCCCGTGGAAGTACATCAAAACTATCCCAGACGAGCGCTCAGCCAGATGATTTCATGGACACGTAATTGCTGAAGCTCAACAGAAGGGATGTGGCCTCTAGAAACTCTGCTAGAGCATGAGTTTGAGCCCTGAGGTGACAGGAAAGCTTCATGGCATGATGGGAAGGACATGGTAACACGTGTGTCGAAGCATTGGTGGAGACTGTGAACAGAGGACCTTGGGAGCAATGCAGAGAGCCTTCAAGCAAAGGCGTGCCTTCTCTTGGCATGCGTGGATAGTCTACACTCTCGGTTGGCCTCAACACCATCAAACAGGAGACACACAAACCCGATTCTGTTGCTCAGCCAAGAGGTAAAAGATAAAGGAAGGGTGGTTTGGTTTGTCTCACTTCCTCTTTCAGGTCTGAGCGGGCACCCGGGAGCACAAGCACAGCCCAGCAACCGCTGCAAGCGGGAAGCTCTCTCCGCTGTAAGCACAGCTGGGAGCACACCCACCCTTAAAGCTGAATTACCGTACCTAACCTAAAAAGCAGCGCAGACTGGACTCGCTGGAACAAGGGATAAAATTGCCTGGATGACAGTTTGCCAAAGGTACCTTCCCTTGTACGTACTGGGACACACGTGACTTACACGCTTGTCAGTCACTGGGACACAAGTAACAGGAACCTGGGAGAGTACCCTTTCCAGACACACCTCACAGGAGAGGTGCAATATAAAGATTAGTCATTAAACTGTAGAAGTACAACAAAAAATAAATAATCTGCATTAAAGAACAGCAAACATCCTACTTGTGCAAAACTAACTGAGTGAGGAGGTGACTCATGATCATTGTTTTAAACAAGTAAACAATCAAATCCTCTCACAGAACACCAGTCAGCAATTGTCACAGCAAAGCAACAAAGCTGGCAGCAACACTGAGCCGACAAAGAGCTAGTAGTGACTGGGGAGCTGAATTTGCTCTTGCTCATCCAGGTGTAGTTCTCAGTTAATACCAGCCAAGCCTACTGAGACTGAAAGGCAGATCCGAACCATTACAACTCCGATTCTCCTTAAACAAATCTACATCATCTTCTGAGATTATATCCTCTGCACTGAAATTATTAAATTCGCTCCTGTCAGTCTCAGACCCCTGGTAATTATTAATACAGTCAACCTTTCCAAAGCTTATCGTCCTTTGTTATCTACCAGTCTCATCACTAATCTGTCATTTTGCAGGTGTGAGAGTATTTTGGTCAACTGAACTACAGCCAGACATCACATAAAGAGGTAACACTCAAAGTTTTTATTCCTGTTTCACTTCCACTGAATCTGAACTCGAGGCAGTCGATCCTGCAAGTCAGCGAATACCTCCGGGAGCTTGCTTCTCTGTTTTCAAACTACCTGAATTAATGTGAACCAAAATTCACCTTTTTTTCAACTGGTGTTGCTTTAATCATCTCAACGGGTCAAGCTTTCTCGTTTTGCTGAAAAAGAGGATGAATCTGAATTAATTGCTGAGAGGAAAATTAGGCCAGTGTACCTGCCCTAGCGCACCTCAATGTGCCTATCCCACCACATCAAAGGTCACTCACTAACTGATCCTGCAGCTTGATGGCATTTTAACAAACACAGTATGATTGTTTAATTAAACTGTTAGAAACAAGATCAGGGATTCACAAACTATGGCATTTTATTTCAGAGGCCTTTGCTTACATTTGTACAATATATTACATAATTCTCCATTTTCTGCAGAACCTAATATATATTTTATAGCTTTTTTCTATAAGCTTTTCCTTCAATGTTTGTCAACAAATTTTTACAGTCCTGTACAATTCTGAATACTTTGAAACCATTTTCAATAAAATCAGTTAACCTTAAGCACACACTACGAAGACTGAAAATGCTTTTCTTAGAAAAGTCAAATGTAAAGGATTCTGACACTCTAGCATCTACAAACAAAATGCTTTGAATTCTTACATGTTGTATTGCCAGAAAACAAAGAAAAACATGCCAGCCCCTATTTCCCCAGGCAAAAGAAGTACACAGAACTACAATTAAAACAGTAAAACAATCTGTACAATAAAGTACTGTGTATTAACAGTGCCAGGTATTAAATAGCTTGAATGAACACTTCCGCAATATACAAATGTCTTACAAAGGTAGGTAATTAACAGGAGAGAGCTTGGGATCCATACAACATAAAATCAATACGAGTGAAAACAGTTTGAAGTTGGGTTTGGAATTTGTACAAGGCATTTAAAAAATTAAATGTCTACCACTCAGCTAGCTATTTATTTTAAAAACAACTACCCTTTTGTGGCAGTGTTCGTATCAGCAACCACAAACGATAACCTCACACCTTACTCCGTCTTGAAGTCCTCTCCTTGAAGCTCGTAATAAAATAAGCATTACAAATGAAGTATTTGTTGCTTTAAGGGAAAAGAAACATTTACAAGAAAACACAAAAATATAACTGTTATAATCCATTATGAATAAATATACACTTTAAACTGGCTAAATACAATCTTTATACATTAAGATTTAATACAGTTTGTTAGCCATTTTCTTTCTTTTTCATAATGTATTTTATCAAAATTAAAAAAAAAATACTGTTTTATAGAAAAATGGCAAAGTACAGTAGTTTCATTCCAATTAATGGGTTCTTAAAACCCAGAGTAACCTATTGAAGCCTAATTCAAACCTGTAAACATTAGTCAGTCTAGTTTTGTTTTTTGAAAGGAATCCTTGTATTTGGTTATCAGGACTGATGTCAAACATCCTACTCGCTGCAGGTTTTGAATTGAATGCATGTGCTTGACGTATACAATTAAAGCCACTATACGGTGACTTAGCAGTTAAAAAACAATTAGCTTGTACAAATGAAAATAGGTTCAATATTTGTCATAAATAAATGGAAAAATATCAAATGTTCCAGCTTTAACAAAATACCAGGGAATACAGTAAGCCTTACCACATCGACTTAGATCAACCCAACAACTATATGCTTCTTGTACTGTCTCTACAGGCAGTGAACAGCCCCCCCTTGCCACGGTGGGAGGCCTTCGAGTCACTGGACTTACAATTCCCAGACAAGTTGGAAACAATTATTGCTTGAGGAAAAGCAGTTTGTTGTACTTTTTTCTTCATAAAAGTGCACTTAAGTGCAAAGTTAGCTTGTCAAGAAACAACTTTAAATACAAAATAGTGCTTGTCTGAATTTTGTGCCACTGTGCAGTATAAAAAAAAAAGAAAAAGAAAAAAAAGAAAACAAAAGAGAAGAGTGGCCCTCAGCAGCCATTAAGTGCAAAGTGCTTTGGCAAGTCCTGCTGTCACCTGCACTCAACTGACATTCCATTCTGTGATGAACTTGACATAGATGGTTCTGCTAAAGTTAACATAACTGCAGCCGTGATGGAACTAGAGGAAGGTGATGAGGAGGAAGATGATGTAGTAGCAGCACCTGCACAGGAAGAGGAAAACACGTTATACACATTTACAAATGAAGATGTTTTCCCATCCACGAACCAGCACTGGTATATACTGACTCCAGAAACTAATGCCTACTAATTAAGAAGAAATAAAACCTTCATTCCTTAGTTTTTTGTGGGCAATACTCCAAGACTCAGTTTCGCCCTTGTGTGAGATAGCATGGCACAGCCCCCTGCAGGCCCAGTTCACTGGCCACCCAGACCAAGGGCCCAGCCAGAGGACACCAGGGCTCATTCCTGACCCACAAACACAGTCAACTCTTCCCTTTCTTTCCTACGGGAATCTTTTCTCTGGGAATAGCTTTGTCCCAACACCAAATCTGCTTTGGCAACCAAGAAGCCACTGCAGTTTCCATGTGACAGTTGTGACAAAAAATCTCACTACACGTGGCATTTCAGTCTTTCTTATCCTCAGTGAACTCTTAAATATGCAGATAAACAAGATGTGGAGAAAACAATCATTTTAATGCTGCTAGAAGCAGGCCTACTAGAACTTTTCCTACAGCAGCAGGTGAAGAGGCTCCAGGAAAATGCAAGATTAAATTGATGGTCTCCCTTAAACTCATAAAACAAATTACTCCACTTAAGGGGAAAGCACTAACTAGATACACAAGCAATACTATTGTAAATTATTGTAACTGGAATCACAGAATCATAGAATCATTGAGGTTGGAAGAGACCCTTGGGATCATCGAGTCCAACCATCAGCCCTACTCTACAAAGTTCTTTCTCCCCTACACCAACATCACATCTAATCGGCTCTCAATCAGTCAGGGACGGTGACTCCACCACCTCCCTGGGCAGCCCATTCCAATGTCTGACCACTCTTTCTGGGAAGAATTTTTTCCTAACGTCCAGCGTAACCCTACCCTGCTGCAGCTTGCAGCCATTCCCTCTTGTGCTGTCACTAATTACCTGTGAGAAGAGACCAGCACCAACCTCTCTACAATGTCCTTTCAAGCAGTTGTAGAGAGTGATGAGATCTCCCCTCAGCCTCCTCTTCCTCAAACTAAACAGTCCCAGCTCCCTCAATCGTTCCTCATAAGATTCATGCCCCAGGCCCTATGTTATTAATAAGATACTTATTAATAAGTTAATAAGATAATAACAAGATTCTTTGTTCACTGCTCAGAAGTTATTTTTCTGTATAAAGAATTAAAAGGATTGCATGCCTTTTGCATGATTTTCACCTTACATAGTGAATGGATATGTGAACTGTACCTTCTACAGACCATAAAATAACTGCATACAGCAATTTTTAAAACAAAAAAAAAAAAACCAAACCCAAACAAAACCCCACACTCCTAACAGCACACATCTCTCTGAAAATTGCCCAGTTCTTAACACCCTCATAACACGCCATACGATTTAGCCCTCTAACAGCAGAATTCGGTCCCCAGTACTCACTTTCCCGCTCTTTTTTCTTTAAGCGCTTTCTTCTTCTGTCGATGGAAGCCACCTCTGATTTCAGGGACAGGTAATGTTTCCTGATTTCCTGCAATTTTTCTTGGAGCACTGTTATGCGCTCGGCGCTGGTCAAATTTTCCAAGTCAGCTGCAAGTTAAACAATCTCTGTTAATTATGATATTGTGGCATTTCCAAAAACTTCTGAATTTCAGTGAAGTGGTAAGTACTCAAATTTTAGTGATACGCTTTGAGGCAGCAGACAGCAAAGCCAAGAAACACAGCAACAGCAGCTGCTGTTTATTATCACAAACTTTGTTCACTTTTATCATTTTTTAAGAGGTACCACTGTAGATGCACTTTTTTTTGGTCCTGGTTTCAGCTGAGAAAGAGTTAATTTTCTCTCTAGTGATGGCTGAGACAGGAATGTCAACAATGTGTGTTGTTTATTTGCTAGTCGATGTTTATACTTCCCAAGGACTGGTCTCAGCTTCCCATAGAGGCTGAGAAGGAACACAGACAGAAGAAGGGGATGCCCAAAGGAATGTTCCATACCACAGCCGCTGTGCTCAGCACATGAAGAGGGCTGGGAGGGCTGGGGGGGTGATCTGTGATCACTGCCTGGGACTGTGCTAATTCACTGGGAAGTGAGAGTGACCAGTGTCATAATTATTATTGCTGTTGTCCATTTCTGTTATTGTTTTTTTAAACTGTCTTTATTTCAATCCATGAGTTCTTCTTCTTCCCCTTCTCCCTTTCCCCTCTTTTTCCTCTCTTCTCCCTACTCCCTTCTTAGGAGAGGGGGGGAGAGGGAGGGTGAGCCAGCAATTGGGAGAAGAAAATGCATTCATTCCCCTCCCCATAGGAAGGAAAAGTTAAAAAACAAAATGAAAACTAAGACAACTGATGGAAACACAGGGGCCAAAAGTATTTTCGAGCCTGTTGTTTTGAGTTCTGGCTAGAGCTCAGTTTGGCCTAGTACACCAGGGAAGGTCAGTCTTGCCCGACTCAACCTGGTTGTTACAAAACAAGCAGGTTACAACAGGAACCTGACAGCTGTGGGGTGGTTCTAATTGAATATGCCTTATGGCATACGGGCTGTAAGGTCTACCTATACAGAGCCTCCTCAGTGGCATCCCACACAGGGGTGCCCCTCTGGCTGTTCCCAGCTGAGAACTCTCTCAGTTCAGTCCCTTTCAGCCACAGATAAGCCACACTGGAGACATTTAAGCATCGTTTCATTCAAGGACATTTAAGCATCGTTTCAACTAATGTGGGGCACAGAATGCTCTTCATCAGCCTATAATGTAGGTAGCACTGAAGGACCAAAAGCCACAATCCTATCAGGCTGTGGGAAGATGAGGAAAGCTCAGAGACACTGCAAGTGTCTTAGACCTCTGCAACAGCAGGAATGTGTTAAACAGGGCTCTGCAGTTCAAATTCTGCCAAGCACATTTAACACGTGTGCTGTAGCCAAGCAAATCAATCACCCAGGTTTCTGAACAGTAACTAGAGAATGATGAGTAAAACAGCAAGAAAATACCAACACAAGAAGCACACGTAGTGGGCAATGTTCATGCCAGAACGATAGGTCTGCACAGCGAGTCAGTGCAGGAGCCGTATCTATAACCAGCATTGGAATAGTGTGATACAGGCAGTTTCCTGCACTGTGATTACAAAAAAACGGTGTGTTTGGGGGTTTATTTAAATCAGGTTTTATCACAAAATTAAGCAAACTGAGGAGGGGATCGTTTTAGGGGAAAAAAATCAAAATGCACAAAATTCAAGAAGTCTTCTTAGGCCACACCACAAGACTACACCAGGCCCGTTTCAGAAAATACTTACACATCTGAAAACTCCATTTGTAAACTTTGGGCAAACGATTATTCTGCTCTTTGAGATCAGACTCCTTCTCTCCATTTTTCCCACATTTTCCCGGAGACTGTGTTCTTGCGGGTGATTTGGTTGGGTGAGATTTCATGCCAGTGGAAACCGATTTTGCAGACTGAGACTTGGACACGCTTTCACCAGCAGAGAGTTCCTCGCTGTCACTGCTGTTTGCTGAAGAAACAAGATGACATATTGTTACAAAACAACGCAACCTTCCTGCCCAAACCCCCGTTGAAGCAACCCCCGTGCTGATATGCATACAACAGGAGTTTATTTGACCAAAATCCTTTCACTCTGAAATGATTGATCTCACCCATCCTGGTATGAAGCTTGGCACACAGCTCTCGGCATCACCTAGTGCCTAAAGATAGGGCCACAAAACAGGTATATCTATAGGGGCTTCTCTAATTCTGGGGAAACCTCCCACTGGAAACAACATCCAGTTAGTTGCTGTGCAGGCAGATTTATAGCTATTACGTGGACCTACGGGAACCAATCGGAGCTGGAGGGTGGGTAACAGCCCCAGACTGTGGCTCCACAACCCATCCTCAATACTGATACTGCAGAAAGCGTGTGTGCAAGAACGTAAGGGGTGGGCGAGGAAGACTCTTCTTGTAAGGAGTATTCACTTCTTAAGTACAACACACCTGCTCAAGGACCATGCAGGGAAGGTGCACTCTACTCTCTGAATGGCTCGAGACGCTTGTTGCACGCTTGTTACCGACATGAGAAAATAAGGCAAAGAGGCGGCCCACGTGTCAATGGAGGTGCAAAAATGATCCAGGTGTTTCTGCTTATGGGGCTGAGTTTTTCTAAAACAGTAAGCAAGACCAATTGTAGTGTTCTACCGCCTGGTTATCCTTTTTAATATTCACTTCTAATGCAGCATTTTATATATACAAACCTCTGTCCTGTTTTAGAGGTTCTGGTTACAGATAAGCTTTTCACTAGGACGCGTGTAGCAGAAATGAGAGCAAACAGTTGGCCTTTCTCTTAGCCTTATGACACCTTTATTTATTTCAGGTCTTTCTGCGCTGAAATGACTAGCAATAATCTGAATTTGTGTGACATCATCTACAAAAGTCCTCAGGCTTGATGATCAAATTCTTTAATTGTAGAAAAACACCTTAGTCTCACCCAAAACAGAAGAACTTCACCGCACGGTGAAATAAATCTAACTACAAAGCAATAGGCTGAACTGAACACAGTCTTCTAATCAAACCACCCAAAGCAGAGGAGTAAAATAATCTGTCTAAAAGACACGATTTATGAGTGATGACTGAAAGGATGAAGCTTGTTTAGCATTACAAAAATAAAAGTGGGGTGGAAGCAGGGGGAAGAGATTACAGTATATAATAATATAAGTCCACTGGAATAAAACACCTAGGGAAGCTGCAGAGTTGTTTTTAAAAACATGGTCAATTAATAGTTGTCAAGAGAAACTTACAGGTCAGTTGTACCTGCCCTAGGCATTGACAAAACGCATCCTGAAAGTCTCTTTTGGTTTTGGTTGTTATATGATCTGATGACCTACACCCCAAGAAACCAAACCCCAAGATACACGTGGTATGAAAGAACTCAGCTGGCTGCAGAGTTGCCCGTTTGCTGCCTTAATCCAAAGCCAAGAGCTTACAAAAGCTGTTTTAACTGGTATACCTGAATTTTGCCAAAAGCATTTTTTGCTCACAACTGACTCCACATTTTATCTACTTATTGCCCTTATTACATACAGCAGCACCTGAAGTCTAACAAAAAGAGAGCAGACACACCAAGGACTGTTCATGGTACAAGAAACAATTTTAGCTTTCAAATGCCTTGCAGCCTGACGAAGACAGATGAGAAAGAGGGACAGGTTGAGAAAAAGGGATAAATTCACCAAATCAAAGGGAACAATGGCAAGTCTAAAAATGGTGTATTAGTTCTGAAAATTCAGTTTGTTTTGTTACTTTAATTCCTGGGGTGAGGAAAGGAATAAGGATTATGTTAGAAAGAGATTAGTGAAATGAAATGAAAAAGGATGAAAGAATGTGAAGAGGAGATCAATGAACATGGAGGACGGGTGGGGTGAAAGCAAATACCAGACCAGAAAGTACAGACTTTTAGTAAAAGCTGTTAAAACGAAGACAAGGGCTTGGGGGGAGGCGGGGGGGGGGGGGGGGGA
>VZTM01029761.1:1448-42757 GCA_013400555.1 Jacana jacana | reverse complement strand
CACGGACAGGAAGAGAGAGGAAAAAAGGCACAGCATATGCTTTCCAGCCTTGCTTTAACTGTATTTTTTACAGCTATCCTCCTGGCTTCACTCTCCAGCTGATTGTTCCCTGGTACTTTTTATTAACAGTGAAATGAGGCAGTAATTGATCATGCCGTCTCCTGAACACGTGTGCATATGTCTCTCTAATTCAGCTCTGCTTTTATTAAGCTTCTCTTCCCCAGTACTGTGGTTTCTATTCTAATTAGCTTCTACAACTAAAAGGAAAGCTGCAGAAGCTGCATCATTTACTGAGGATGTAACAGATGATACAGGAAGAAAATAGAGCCTATATTTTTCTGGAATTATTCTTGTATTTGCTACTGGAAGATATATTGACCTCTAAAAACTCATCTTGCAGAAAATACAAAGAATAATTTCCTCCAGGTCCCCTCCAAAACATGCAGCTATCGTGCCCAATTCTACCAAGCGCAAAATACTCGGTCTTCTTGGTCTTCCTGAACTACACCATATTAAGAACCTCTTAGAAATAGGCCCAGAAATAACACAAGACATTTCAAAACACTTTGGCATTCAGCAAGAGTGGGTTCTTCATTTAAACAGTATTAAGAATTCCCTGCTGAGAACATTTTGTTCTAATACATTTTTTATATCCAGACTTCATCTCCTACAATCATTCAAATTACACAGTACTTTCACACATTGCATTTCACATTGAGCTGCTGTACTTACTTTTGCTCTTCTTCTTGTTGTTCACAGATGTTTTGTGGCTTCTTTTCTGCTTTTTTGAGGAGCTGCCTCCTCCCTGAGCATCTTTAAGTCTCTTTTGGCCTGCGCAGACTACAATTGCGGGTGAGGAGGTGAAGAAAAAGAAAAAGAAATAGAAATTAAATACTTGCACTTCTGTGGGTTTTTCTTCTCAAAGACCCCCAAAAAACCCACTTCAGAGCTTAAGCTTGTAGACAACAATGTGACTGATCCTGCCTGTCCTTAGTGAAGCTCAGCTTTCTACTTATAGTGGCAAGAGAAGGTGAAGGAGGGTGGAAGGCAGACAAAGTTAGTTAGAGTGCACATGTAAGATGACTGCAAGTAACCTTCCTGTAAGCATCACCAGAATTCCTCATGGACCACAAGGACTTTTACGTTTTTAATACTGTAAATTAAATAAGAATGCATTTATTTGAAAAACTTATCAAGAACTACTGGAACTGGAAAGTGTTCAAAAAAGCCTGTTGCACTTGGAAGCTGTGAGAAAAAAATGAAACTATCACTTGTGATCAGTAATTACATTAATTGAAAGTATTAAAAGAATTTAGATAGTATTAAAACACAAGCAACACAAAGGAAGGCAAACCAAAATAAAAAACCAAAGCAAAAAGTCTACTGGTATTTGTCACTACAAGGGGAAAAAGTGGAAAAGGAAGATAACAGAATTCTAGTACACCTGTTAAAAGAGCAAATTTTAGGAGCTGTTCAAGTGCTGTTCCAAAACCACCTGACTTAAGATTGACTCCTGTAACAAAACCACTTAAATTAAGAAACCCAATTTTCTACAACAGGCAGCATGCTGACACAATCAGAGAGAAAGCTGAAGTGTAATGCAGGTAGAAGTAATATTTTGAAACAGTGTAAGTTTTTTTCATGTGGTAATAACTTCCTTTTACATAAATAGGCAAACCAATTAAATTCCAAACCTGCACATCTGTAATAAACAAAGTAACACAGACTTATTTCTTGAGGGCTACACACTCACCTACACCAACATCCCCTTCGTTTAAGGAAACATTCTCTTGCCTTTTTTCAGAAGAACAATTCAAACAAAGATTAAAAGGAAATACTCTTAACGACACTTGGAGAAAACGCAGTTAACTGAAATCTGCTGAGATGAAGATATCACTTCTGTCATCTCAGGATTAGGTTCAGACATCTATTTTTTTCTTTTCTATTCATGATTTTTAGGCACTCCAAGACAGTGAAAGTAGCTGTAATTTGATGGAACTGTAAAAGAGCCAGAAAAACTTTTGGATCCAGCCTTGCAAACAATTAGAAAGCTGGCAGCAGTACACTGACATCACGTGCACAAGTGTTGGCAGTGTTTGTGATACCCCTGCTCTCTAGTGGTCTCAGAATAGGAACTTCACTCTGCAAAATCACATCTGGAACTGAAACACAGCTAATAATTTGTTATCAGCTTGACTTGTTTGCTTTGGTTTTTTATAATATTAATTTCATAAGTTGCAAGTTTGAAATGATTGCCTAAGCATGCAATGATCGGCCCTTTCTTCCCCTAAATAAACAGCTTACAGAGAATCAAAATTTAATGTAAGAAACATATCTTCTACTTGTAAAAGTACTCAAAACCTATCTGTCTTGCTACAGTAAGTATTCCTCACACAATGTATTAGTTTGCTCTGGGCTTTTCTTGCCAGGTCCATTTATTCTTATGTACTTAATTCCTCTTTGAAACAATCACAGTTCCTAATGAAAGGCCGAGGAACTTCCTGGCAGATTATATTCCCTAGATGAGTATGCCATTTCCACGTGTTTGAAGCAGACAGCAGGCTACTACCTCCTCCAACAACTACCTTTCCGGCACTGTACCCCTAAGAGAATGAA
This sequence comes from Jacana jacana, assembly GCA_013400555.1. Lineage (NCBI taxonomy): Eukaryota > Metazoa > Chordata > Aves > Charadriiformes > Jacanidae > Jacana > Jacana jacana. The sequence continues at coordinate 40,141 of VZTM01029761.1, read as the reverse complement.
AATACATCAGTAATGCTAAAATGAGAGCTGCTTAGTCTGAAGACAGCTGTGTTTACCCCTTCCTTTACCTTTTTCGGTATGCTCTGGCTCTGGTTGGTTACTACTACTGGAGCTGACGCTGGCATCAAAACCTGTTGGAGAAATATTTCCCTCAGACTGGAGGTCTTGCAGCTCCCCTGCAACACTGTCCACCTCTATTGTGCTATCTGTTTCACTTTTAATGCTTCGTATTTCTTCTTGATTTGGTGGCAGCGTCTCAGAGACAGTGACGCTGGACTGATGTCTGCTGGACTCCGTTACGGTCACAGAGGAAGGCGACTCAGGAGTCGTAGGAGGAGTATTTAGCACTGAATTACTGCCACTGCTTGGAAATTCAACTTTCTTTTCACCCACTTCAGTTGCTTTCTCCTCAACAGGTTTAATGTCCACACTAGCTGGCAAAGATTTTTCAAGTTCTGAGCTAGGCAAAGAAAGGTCTTCTTCTGCAAGAGTCTGAAGCTGCTCCTCTGCTGCAGCATCCTCAGGAGCAGCGTGTGGAGGGGAGGCAGCAGCTTCAGTGTCAGAGTCCGAGAACAGTTCCTTCAGCGTTTTCTTCGGCCACTGTCCCTGAATACTTGACCAGACATCTTTTCGATCCTTCGCCCTGGTGTTCTGAAGTCTTTCATCAGAATTATTCAGAAGCTTTATTCTTTTCTCTCCCACTTCGGAAAATCCTGAGTAGAAAGTACTTGTCCGTAAAGACTTCCTTTTCTCCTCTAGTCCATTGTACTTTTTAGTCGGAGTGATTTTCAGTTTAGATTTGTCTTCCTCATCCTCATCCGAGGAGCTGTTACTGCTGTTTTCTAAACTAAGGGAGTCTTTGTTTTTTGACTTCTCCTCTTTTCTATTAGGTGACACAGTTTTTAGAGATTCCTCTGTAACACAGTATCTTCGCTTACCACGTTTTGCCTGTGGTTTTGCTGTTTTATCCACTACTTCCTTTTTCACATCCTTTCTCTTCTTTGTGGCTTCATCTTCTCTCTCGGAGTCAGTTTCTTCAGATAACTCTTCTATCTCTTTCCGCGATCTTTCAGGAGACTTGGATCCCGACTTGGGCGCAACCGCATCTGTCGGAGCTTTAGTTTCCTCTGGGAGGGAGGAACTGCTCTGTTCTTCTTTTAAACAGAGCTCGTTTTTATCTTGGCTTACAGCTTCATGTTGAGGTTCTTCTTTGCCATCAGCATGTACATTCGGGGCACTTTGGTCATCTTCCTGCTCACTATCTTCAGAACTTTCAGAAGCTAATGAAAAAGAAATCCAAAAGAACAAAACAAAACAAGAAAAGTTTGTCTTGATTCTGGTTACAGAGAAGTCTTAAAATAAACAACTAAAGAAAACTGTACAGATATGAACACATGCTACAGGGGTCTCTAGTAGTACGTATTTAAAATGGTATTCCTGAAGACTTCAAAAATTTATTTCCTGTTCTATTAGAAGCTATAATGGCTAAATCAGGAACTAGGAAAAATCTGTATATACAGTACATCTCCTCCAGGGACTTCTGAAGAGATGGTGAAAGCATAGTGTGCACCAATCCATAAAACAGAAACCTGTGCACAACTAAGCACAACAGAAATTGAGAGACCAGCTTAATGTAAAAACTCTTAAATATTTCTTATCTATCAATTACAAATGCTCCCAATATCTGCCCTTTTTCCAAAATCCAGAAGAGAGAGTGTGTTTTCTCTGGAGAATCCACATTCTAAAAGGACAGAAAGACAACAAAGACACTGGATAATCTCTAACAAACCAACCTGATGATCAGCCTGAAAAAAGAAGTAAAAGCAATAAGGAAAGGCACTTGGAGAGATAGATGAACAGTAAGAGTGTAGGCCAACAGTAAGAAAATTCGGGGTCAGGAATAAAGAAACTGAGAAAAGGAGAACAGACATAATGGAGAGGGAATCAACAGCAAGTCCATTCAATGGGAAAAGATATGGATATAAGGAGAAACAGAGAGAATTGCCTCAAATACACGGGTAACTCCTCCATTTGTAACTCCTCTGTTTTGGTTGGCATAGTTAGTTTAACCCTTCTTACCCTACTTCCCATCTCTGCTTCTCAGTGCCTCACGAGAACTCACCACCTCTTTAAAGAGGGTAATGTAACCAACGTCAGAGAAAAGCAATACTGTCCATGACATTCACTGAAATGATCAAAATGAACCTTTCTAAAAAGGTTTACTGAAATATGATGAACTTGGAGAAGAGGACACTAGCAGACAGAAGAGTTGTACAGAACAAAATGCCTTAAGAAATGTTCCCCCTTTTTTTTTTTGTAATTTAAAATTTATGGTAGACATTTTGGCGTAAAGTTCCAAGAAGTCTGTAATTAAAACGGCCTTCTAACACTTGCCTTTCTCATACTGTAGAGCACCAAAACTGCATTACTATAATGGGCATCAAAACTTCCCATTTGAAATAAAAGCCACAAACACCACATTTAAGAAGAAAAAAACCCAACCAAACAAAACACCCAAACTCAGGTCCATCAAGGTTTCCTCTCAACTTATTTACTTTGCTGTGCCCTTCAAAGGAAAAGTGAATATAATAGAATTAATCATTGCAGTTGAGCAAAAAAGACCTGAAAAAGTTTAGAGCAAGCAGTTCTAAAGTTGGAAGAAAAAGGAAGAAATAAAACATTAAAGCCTTTTGTGCTTAATAACAAAAACCCACAGGTACCAGGAAAAAAAAAAAAAAGGTAAACCCCAACATGACTCTAAATGGACTTAAATGATAAAAGGACTGCACACAATTAAAGGCATTTCTGGAACTTAATTACATAATATGGAAAACATTTATCTTTCCAAAATATTAGAGGGTGTATCTTAAATTGTGCTTTTGTAATCAGAAGTTAACTACAGATTAATTATAGCACTAATAGTAGTGTCATTATCATCATCACTTATTGCTTTTTTGTTTCTCATTTCCTAAGGAAATGAAGCTTAATAGATTATGCTGACTGTTACTCTACCTACAAATTTGGAACCGAGTGGCCAACATCATCCAAGTTTGAAAGGTTATTAAATTTGTGTAATTTTGACAAGAATTGGGGGTTACCCCAAGTACCAATCGTCCTGTTTGTTTCTGTGGAGGCGCCCACTAAACCAGGCATGAAGGTAAGCAACGAGCTATTATAATGCTTCTGCAAATGTGTGGTAAAGGGAAAGCAGTATTAAGAACAGACATGGTAGCTTTATTATTTCTGCTTTTCAAGGCCAAAAAAACCCAACCCAAAACCATCATGGGTCCTAAACGTTACATAAATAAAAAATTAAAAATTCAAAAGTAACACAGGAAGCAAAAAAGCTTTGCTGTCTACCAAACAAAAACCAAACAGAAGAAGGATGGCAAAACAAGGGAGATGATTCCTAAGACTGTTAACATACACTCAATCCACTGCAAATGCTGCTTTTGTTCAAGGATTATTTGTGAAGACTATGTTATAATTAGCCAGTCTCACTCAAGCCTACGGTTCTACCAGTTGTTCTACGTTGTCAGTTACTACTGTGTACAGGCCATTGACAGAATTATGAAAAGTTTCAGTATGATACCTTGTAGCCCATTAATGATAGAAGTAATTTCTATTGATTTAACCGGAGCTTGTTCAGTATTTTTGGCTTCAGTGCTGTCAAGTTTGGACCCAGTCTCTGGTGATGTGCTGGTGTGAAATGGTGGTTTTGACAAGCGTCGCAACTTGCAGTTTTTAGGAGAATACTTCTCTTCCTTCTCTTTGTCAGTTTTATTCTGTGAAAGAAAAGATGAAAAATCCTTCTCATTTGAGCATACATAGATTACAATTTAGCAATGCTTACAGTTATCTTAAACATTCAACATGTAAAGGAAAGCTTTCCTCCTTGTTTAAAAGATTACCAAGACTCTTCTACGGTCCATGCCAAGACATGTATCCCGAGGACAGGAACTTTGTCAACAGTAAAACAGAGGGCAAAGCAAACAGCCTGTAGGAGCACTGCAGGAGCAGTGGCACCGGGCGCAGGACGCCAGGCAGAGACCCTTCGTTGTCAAAACAAACAGGGAGCTCTAGAACCAAACTCAACATTCCAGAGGTGCCACGGTGGTGGGGGGAGCAGGAAGAGCGCTGACATCTGTGGCATCCCACTGCCCAAGGGATGATCATAACCTAAGCCTAAATACTAGCTTTAAAAGAATAAATTTTGAATGAAATACTACAAAATAAAATGTCACACATTTGGACCAGTCATAGGTTTGCTCTCCAGAATCAGCAGAAGGTGCTCATAAATTTCACACCCCCAAGTTGGCTCCCACCAATGATGACAAAATAGATCCTTCTCATTTGTCTTCTATGAATGTAGACATAAATTACAATCTAAAAAATACAGAAAAGATAGAAAGAGAAGCTTCCCTCTCCAGGCCAAAATGAAAAAACAAGACCTTGATGAAAAAAGTTGTAGTTCATAAAAGGCTAGGAAGTGACTTTCACTGGCAAGCACTTGTAGGCCAATCAAAAGGCTGAGGGGGGGAGTACTTAAAAATGTATTAAGCCAAAGTTTGGGGAAATAAGGGAGAAAAAGGGAGAGAAATTACCTTTATTTTCTTTCGATGCTTAATTTTTGGTACATTTTTATCAGCTGGTCTCACTATCTTGTCTGCCTTTATCCATTCATCATACCTAAAAGCAAAACAAATTGTGCACATTTATGGATTTAGGCAGATAATCATGACATCAATAAGAGAAAATAAGGGAGGAAAAAGAACGTTACTGGCCACACAAAACTGAATTGGAATAAGTCATTTGTGTACTTTTCAGCATGTGAAGCTTCAGCTATGGTTCAGTTCTTTAAATGTTGGGGCAGAGGATGAAGTTTTTTTACACTGATAAGTAAGAGTGAAAGCTGGTAATTTTCTGGTCTGCAGGAAATTCCCATGTACAGGTAAAACAAACTATCAGAATGATAATTTGGTATGGGTCTCCAAGAGATGTATTTCACATATATACTGTAAAATCTTAACAATAAATTCTCACAACTACATAATATGTGACCAGTTAACAAAAACAAAAACTTCTGAGCCCGAGTGCCTGCAAAGTCAGAATCACTAACTGAACACTAACACTTTGCAACTTCCCCTCAGTTAAAGGTTCCTATTATATGTCAGAATAATACTAGACAAAAACATACTAAATAGCACCAAGATATTAACAGCAGATGTCTTATTATCCAAGACTAGACCTGTTAAATACAAATCCAAGACCAGAGAAGTACATTCTTAGTAAGAATATGCTGGTGTTGTGTATACAATATATGGTATTGCATTTGTCGGTTTCATTGTGTGTTAAAAAAACCCCTCAAGAATCAAGTCAAACAATAATTTTTTCCTCTCAATAAACATAATCTGCTGTTCAACTGTGAATTCAAGAACCCTCTGAATAAGAAGTCAGTTAACAATTAGTGTGTACTAACTTTTGCCTCAATGCACAGCCACAAAAATTCTGATCTCCCCAGGTAAACAGGAAAACAGAAGGGGTGGGAGCAGGGGGTGGGGTGAACTTAAGGAGAAAAAAAACCCAAACCCAAACCAAAACAACAATAAAATACCCCCGAAACCATACACATCCAGAGACCTTTTACAAGAGGGAGCCAAGCACAATGCACTCATGATCATGCTGCTTTTCCAGCTGGGCTTACTTGACTATCATTTTTGATATATGCAACAACAGCTGATACAGTCCCCAAATTCAGCTTCTTTGCAACTACTGCCAATTATACCTACAATACTGACAATTAAACTAAATAGCACTAGAGAAAAATACACATCTAACTTGCCTTCTTGTATACTCCAAGATCTAAGCAAGAGATTCCAGAAGCTAAATACTGTATTTTATGAATTTACATTTCACAGAATAATACAATGAAAAATAAAGTAGCAATAGTATCTAAAAATACTTTTCCTACACAACTTCTTGCCATCTTTTCCCCTCCATATGACAATAAAAATCAAAGTCTAGCAGCAGGCCATGCAGAATTACAACATCCCAAGAGTACCTATACTGCTGCAGATGCTGCTCCAATTGTACTATTACCAGGTGCCATGTCAATGAATGGGCTCACACTCCTCTCCAGAAATGAAGTACAACTCTGCAGAGTTTTCCACTGTGGAAAAATCCCACAGTCTGTGACACTGGGGGAAATGATACTTGAAGTAGTCTTTCTTCAAGCCAAAGGCATGCTTTCCAAAAGGAATACCACTAAGCAGATTGCCAAATGGACTTTGCAACCCACATATTTCATGAGGTCTAAATGCACGCAGGAAGATAGCACTAGGATTGGACAAATAAGTGGTGAAAATCACCTATTTTGATAGTGTCCTTTCAGCATCAGCCATGGTGCTACAACACAGGATTTGTATTCACTTATTGTATGCGTTTACAGTATGAAAACCACCTTCCCCTTATGCAAAGTCTGTGCACTGCACATACTGTCTGTGAGCCTGGGTAATGGTAGTGCCTATTGGGGCGACAGCTGACAGACGTGGGGGCACACTGAAATGAAGGAGAGAGGATGTGCAGAATCTTAAGAGAGTACCTGTAGATACCACAGGGTTTGAAATGTGACACATCCACAGCAGTGGTCACAACTCATCTCAAGGAGCGGCAGTCGAAAATTTGTGTATGACAGTCACAGTTCCTGGCTGAAGCCAATCACGCTCCACTCCTGACTGCACCTGAACAGCAGGCAGAACCTGCAAGGAGGCCCAGCATCACAGAAATCCTCACCCTTCTCCAGGGAATCAGGCGCCCACACTTTACACCTTTGCATGGTACAGCTCCTTTCACTACTCACGCATCAGATGCATATGGTTTGCCTAGCCCTGTGACCACTGGACCCTAGGCTGAAACAGATCCTGCAAAAGGGGTAGATCTCAAGCCACAGTTGACAACCTGTCCCTAAGTTAAATTCTCCTCTACCGCGTGACAGAGAAGCACCTTAGTAAAACAGGAAAACTTCATCACTAATCTTGCTTTAGAGAGCCTGTTCACAAAACAAAAGGAAACAAAAAACATTATGAAAGAAGTTCTTCAGCTCTCATTACAAGAAGTATGTGCTTCCAGAATGCCTGATTCCTTTCACTGCAGAGCCATCTTCCACACTGGCTTACCTCAACTCCCTAAAGCAAGCAGCTGGGTATGGAGAGGAAAGAGGTAAAATGGGCTTGCTCAGGCTTGTTCACAAACCAAGAAGAGAGATTTAATAAGAAGCTATTATTTACTTATTTTTCAAATAAGGTTTCCTATGAAAACCTAGAATGCCTTCAGAAGAAACATCCACTTTGCCTTACTAAAATGAAGACAAAGACGAGCCACTAAGGAGACAAGCTTTTCTACCTTACTGGATAAAATTAATGCCTGCCAGAAAGGTGGGTTTGAATGGGAAGGAAGGAGTAAAGGAAAAAAGGAAGCATGAAACGAATAGTTATACAGTAGAAGAACATAATTGGCACTTTGGGTAACAGCGTGTACTGATGCTATTGCATCCGTATGTACTGCCTGCAAGCTGAAATAAACCACAACATATTCTCATATCCAACCCTCCACAGAGGCACGAGACGGCAAACAAGGAAGCGAGTGTACTTTTCCAGCCTCTAGATTTATACTAGCAAAGGTACTGCTTTCTCAGGAAGACCAGTGACCTCAAGGAACTAGCAAGCTTCGGCAAATCCACTGAAAAGCTCCAGGATATTCTCTGTATCTGCTACCAAAGAAGAATCAACTGTTTTCTTTTGCTCTGATCAAAGAAGGAGATTTAGTTCTATAACCAAATACTGGAGTATTACTTAAGGAGTCTAATTGTATTTATTTATTTATTATTAGTTCTCCCCCCCCATGACACACACTGCTCTCAGCAGACATTTGGCTATACACATTCCTTTAATTGCAGGGGGTGACTGTTGAGTACAAAATCTGTGTATTGTTAGCACTTCAAACTGAGAAACTAGCACTTCCACATTCAGGTTTCTGAAGAAAGCAATGTTGAAAATAATAACTCTTAGTTTTAGATACTTGAAACATTCAAGCATAACATGTCTGGTGATATTGTACCATATGACACCCAGAGTTAAAACAACCTAAACTCTTTTTGAATATGCACCCTCTGTCTTTAATTACTGGGAACGTGGTGCAGAAGAAATTCACCTTAAACACTTATATAATGAACTTTTCTTTGCACTGGCAGCTGAAAATTGAAGTTGTGACAGAAGGAGCTAGCACTGCAGACCCAGGGAAGTTTTAGTTTCATATAAAGCATACATAATGCAGAACATGACTGGCCTGTTACAAGAAATACATTTCCTCTCAAAAGCTTTCTCTGGTTAACACACAGTAATGTAAACAGTTCTCTCTAACAGAGTAGAGACTTTTTTACTATTCCTTTTCACTACAAGTCAGGCTCCACTGAACACTACAATTTTTTTACCTTTGTCAGAGACACATAACACCTGAATGTCAGGAGCTCACAATAAGATCCTATAGAACGAGGTAGTGCAGCTGTACAATGCTGTTAAAAATCATAGAATGGTTTGGGTTGGAAGGGACTTTGAAGATCATCCAATGCCAACCCCCCTGCCATGGGCAGGGACACCTCCCACTAGAGCAGGTTACTGAATGCCCCATCCAGCCTGGCCTTGAACGATTTGATTTCCCCATTTTCTATTTACTGTTAAAAAATAAAAAGCTCCACAGTGGTTAGTGTCACTGGTTTTAAAAACCTGTAATGAAGATGAATACCAAGTTTACTAAATTCCATTCCAAGTACCCAAAGCACACGTGTGTGCACACAAACACACTATTATTCTGAACCCCAGATCAATACCAAAGCTCCCTTTCAGTAAGAAACATGAGTAGTCATTTAAGATTCCTGCTCAGAGTTATGGGTTTAAAGAACAGGCCATAAAATGCGATACTGACCAAAAGGGGAAACAGGAAAATCAACTTTAAGGGGTAGCAGAATGATAGCATTTAAAAAATCCTGGATGATTAGGAAATCCTAGTTCAGTACACCCCATGACCTGATGTTATAGTACTTGTCCCTGCTAAACACTAAAAGCTCCAATGAACAGGGAGAGGAGGGAATTGCTACCTATCCAAGTAAAGCAGTTATTTTTCCAGGTTGCAACCGACGAGAAGCCAAATCGAGTTATTACATCATACAAGGCTTGTCTTCACAATGCTAAAGTATCAAAGCATATAGATTGCTGCCTTACACTCAGGCTTAGACACTCTTACTGTCAAATACAAAACTTTAAGTCATTTCACTTGAATTAAAGAGAATGGCTATATTTGGCAGAGTCCACAAGCAGTCTCATAGCTAAATCTTAATCACTGGTATCTTTTTCAGTGAAGAATCCTACTCTTCCAGCCCCTTTCAGAGGGCTCTTTTGGAACTTCAGGTAAGAATATAAACGCAAAACGCTCTCAACTGAGCTTAAGTTTTACTAAGATGCTTTTCTTGTCAAATATATCCTAGTCGAAGGAAAAAACGCCTCTGATATCAGTCCACATAGTTGTTTAAAACGCAGAGTTCAAAAACCAGAATCTTGATTTCTCCTTTAAGAACCAGGGTGCTGGGATCTCCAAAGTGAAGGCTCATTTTTGACTTCTCATTTCTTCAGATTTAAAGTGGTATTGCTGAAATCAAACTCTGATCATTTCACCTCACACCACGTGTAAGAGCATCGTATTCACTCAAAACGGAAAATAACTTGCACGTTTACACGTGAATTCCGTAACAAGAGTCAAAAAGAAATAAACCTCTTGGGATGGTACACAGTCATTCTCAGTGAGCAGGATGCAAATTTCAGCAACTTAAACATCTAAACAAGTCTTCTCCAATAATGACAGAAACATTAGTCCCACTCCAAATCCCACCTTGAGCAGGCAGCATCTCCCCCAGTATCTTGACGTCATAGCCCATTATGCTTACAACTGTTGTCTGAAGAAAGTTTAAGTGGAAGATGACATTCCTGTAGATCAATATCTATGTAGAACAAAATTCTACACAAGATGGATATAAAATCCAGTAATATCAAGACGTTTCCCCTCAGCTGTGACTTAGTGGTCCTGGAAATCACCAGGCCTAGATGCAAAGAGGGAGAGAAGTATCATGCTTCTGTAATTGTGCCCTTTTCTAGCAGATCTTGCTGGCACTGTGATTTGTCCTGCCCTCTTGGTGAGAGGTAGGATGGTAATCCAAGTCCAGATGACAGAGAAAGGTCACAAGAGCCTCAGATTCTCCAGAAGAGGAAAAAAAGCTAAATAAAAAGTACAGCAGATTGCCTCAGGCTCCTTTGTTTTTTTAAAATCTACAACCACAATCACACAGTTTAAAAGTTGACAGCTGAGGACATTAAGCAGATACGTTGAAACTGAGGAAAAAGCAGGAGACTTCGTATTTGGCTTAAAAGCCACTCAGAAGCTTTAGTTTTCTCTACTGCTTTCAAAGTTGCTTCAAGCTTTAAATGGAAACAAAGTGGTCTGAAATACATTAATATTTCTATCAATGCTGCATTAAAGGCAAAAAAAAAAAAAGCATTTATTCCTGCATATGTTAAGAAAAGCATAAGAAGCCTCTAGGCTAAGAGTGTTTGGAAGCTTGAGGCAGTCACAGGGGGAAGGAGGGGTGGGGATAGGTAGAAATTGGATCCGAATGAAATGCAATTATCTGCTGCATGCTAATTGGCCACTCTATCTTGTACTGCTCCTGTTCAAAATCTCACTGCTAGTGTACTCTCTGCTTTGCTGAGAAGAGTGTGCATATAGACTCAGTTAAGTGCGCTATTCAAATATTGCACGAGATAAAATTGGCTTAAGAGAGCCAGAGGAGGAATTTGTGAAAGAGCAAGCTATCACTTCTCATACAGAGAGATCTAAAAATAAGATGGGGAATGAAATAAGCCTTCTTTGAAGAAGTCATTTTAAGATGATTTTCTAAGTAACTAGAGTACTGCATTTATACAGTGTTAAAAATCTAGTAAGTTTCACACAGTACAATGACCTTCACAGAACACCAATACTGAAAGTTTAAGACTCCAGATGTCTATTAATTTAGTTTTTAAAATACACAAGTGTATTTTAGAAGTAATTCAAGAAGTAATCGCTAACTAAAACTCAAGTTACCTCACGTTCCATCCACAGTAGTGCACCAAGTAAAGGACTTCTCCACCTTCGATGTCAGAATCTTTAATACTAGCTTCATACATTTTTTGATTTTTCCCTCTTCCATACCGCACTTGGACTTTCATGCCTGGTGGATAGCATTCAAACTCTTCTTCCTCATTGTTATTGTTGTCTTCTTCCTCCTCCTCCTCCTCTTCCTCCTCCTCTGCTTCTTCTTCATCTTCATCTTCTTCCTTATTCGTGTCATCTCTTGAAAGGTTTAAAAAATTGTAGAGTTAATATGAGATACTTCATAAGCTTTTCAGTTCCAAACCACATATATTGATAAATATTGTGGATGCATTAGACTGGGAAACAGCAGGCTCCAAATATGTGAAACTGCACTATGGCTGAGTAATAGCAGCAAAATAGAGGATAGAGCAATACACACAAAATCCAGTGACTGCAAGTTGCAAAAATAACTTGACTAAAAGAAAAAAAAAAACCAAAAACCAATCCATCAAAATCTGTACAAGTGGAAGTTGTTCAAACTCATCTTTATCAGATTCTTTCATGCAGTCCCTTTGTTTAAATATTGGGGTTTTTTCAGTTCAAACTCATCCTTTCCAAAATAAAGTTCCCTAAAGTCCATTTTCCAAACTACAAGTTTTAGGCGTGTTTCTTGAAACTCACCTCCCCAAAAGATCCTTGCTTTATTATAATAAATGATCTCTATCTCACCTCAGCACCTCGAAGCAACTGCAACCAAAACCAGATTTTACGCAAAAAAAGACCAACCTGATGTGAGATTACTTAGCAAATCAAGCAACCTGTGCTAATTTGTGACCTTGTCACTCCTTGCCAATTACGATGAAAATCTTCTAAATATAATTCAAACTTGCATTTAATTATTACATAAATACCCAAGCAGGTGCTTGCTGTTTTCAAAGTAAGCTAGTTTGAATATATTTTTAGATACTTGGACCAATTTTCAGAAGCACTCAGAACCCACAAATCTTGCTAGTCTCAGTCAGTGGCCGCTACGGGCTCCTCAGTGTTCTGAAAATCCTCTCCAACCAGCTTAGAGAGGCAGGCTACGTTTCAACAGCTATGGGGGGGGAAAGACCTTTTGACCGTCCATCGCTTTACATAACAGTATTATTGGCCCTCACAGCACTCTAATCCCACACCGTGCAACACAAACAGATTAGGGCCACTTACTAAACTCGCACTAGCCACAGATCACTAACAATCTAAAAATCCGAGACGTGGAGCAGATAGGTTTGGATGTTTGACAGAGTGGGTCAGAAAGGATGAGTGCTGGTCCAAGCCTCATTCACACCAATATGTAAATCAGCCTCACAAACACGAAAGCATTTTCTACTAGAAAATACTCAGATAAACCGAGCTACTTTCTCTCTGAGAAAGGATCAAACAGCCTTTTAATTATTCAAATGTTTCCCTGTAGAAGTAAAACTGCAGTATTATTATCTCATTAGCTGGCAAAAGAGAAGTCAGAACAATAAGCTACATTCAAGTGTAGCGTAAGCACGCTGATTTAATGGAAGTACTCCTCAAGGGAATGTTGCCACATATATACATATACACACAACTATGTAAATACATATACAGATGTGCATACAGTACAAGATAAATGCTAAAGTTTCCTTCTTGGTGTATTAATTACATGGAATCACAGAAGATACATCTATTCAGGCATACATGGCAGGGACCTGATAGGTTTTCCCTGGAAGGTCTGGATTTTCCATTTATTATATGCTTTCAGTGGGCTACTGTGCTAGTAAAGTTAAAACTACCAGACTTAAAAATGCAACATAAATGATTGAGCTTTGAAAGCTCACTTCATTTCCACTACACATAAAATTCACTCCCCAAAAAAAATCATGAGTAACTGTCCTCAAAAGACTCGGAAGAAAAATTTCTGAACAGAATTCGACAGCTAACAACAGAAAGCACCAACCAGTAATTTAAACGCTTTTAAATTATACTCTCTGCTGCACTAAATCAAAACTCCTAGCTAATTTCAGCTCAACAGTTGCTAACATGCAAAACCCCAAAAACCTTGGCATCAGGAGCAGAGCCACCACTGCTCTGAGAACGAGATGGGCTTGTGATTTCCCATCACAAACAAGACTTTTCAAAACTGTAAGGAACCAAATTTTGCCAGATCCCCACCAAGAACTAGTGACACAATCCTTGAGTGCTGTTGGCAAAGAAAAGCATGCCTATGAGGGAGATTCAGAATTTTCCAGACACTGGCCATTGTGGTGCCAGTGGCTCTTAGAAGCTGAGCAAGCCTGGACTCTGTCTCACCTTAATCACCTTACAGTTTTCCTGGTGTCCCAACCGATAGTCTACAAAGACTCCAGAACTTCTCTGGAAGAGAAGTGTGAAACCCTCATTGTGGAGTTGAGTAACTTGGATGGTCAAGCAGACTGTACACAGATGGAGGGAGTATCAGGGAGCAAAAGCAAAATGCAAGTAGAGAAGGCTGCAAATAAACAGTGTTCTAAGGAGTGATTTTTTTAGTGATGGTAAGCTGGAGATTTTAGCAAACCAAACAAAAGCAGAGGACATTCATCATTTTAGAGCAGAAAAAAGGGCATACTTATATAGCTCCTGCGATGAAAAACCAAACCCACAAACCCCAAAACATATTCCAGTGGTTGCAAGGAGGAAAACGTGTTGTTTTACAAGGCCATAAAAAGCTCAAACCTGGCAGTGCAGATGAAGAGAAGCCACGACTGCCGTCTAACAGAGGTTTGTAAGAGAAAATTGTGATTGTAGCCATCCAGCATGCACAGCCAACCTCATCTGTCCAAGCGTGTATGCACAGGAACATCGGATTTCCTTTTGTGCTGTTTAGTCAAAATCCCATTGGAGAGGGGGGTGGGGGGAGAAGGAGGGAGGAGAAAAAGAAACAAAGAGGCCTCTTGGGCAGCAGACTGCCATAAAGCTGTGACTAGTTGAACAACACGAGCAGTGGCTGATGAAACAGGGCAGCAGCAGGTGTGCATGCACACTGTACAACAGACGCAGCAATGCAGGTGTAACTGTTCCAGAAACCAAGGCACCACCAGGAAGATTGTCGGAAGGAGTCGAAAGCATTTCGGATGATAACTGCAGGCTAAAGAATATTCTCACGCCATCTCCCATGGAATGGGAACACGAACCTTCAGAAGCATTAAATTAATGAATTAAAACGCAAAAATATTTAGTAAAGCCATTAAAATGTTTCGAGCAAACAAATACTGCTTATCATTACTCCCAAAGGACATTGTGAAACCATTAAAAGCTAAACATGCTGCAAGTGTTCCAAACCGTGTGTGGCAGGTAATTCTCAGTCAACATGAAGATTTAACACGTGATAAGGGTAAGCGTGTCAGTGAGCAGGGGTTGTTAGCAGGCGAAACAGCGCACCCCATTACACCTGCAGCGTCACCCCAACGCCTCTCAACACGCCCCCTCCGGCACCAAACACCCCTCTGTCACAGGGCCGGCGTGAAACCTCACAGACTCTGTGTGATTCGGAGCCAGAGATCTCCCTTCTAGGATCCCTGGTTTGCAGCAACCAATGCACTTGCCCCGACACACCATGCTGGCACACACAGCAGGTGAGATGGCAATGCAAGGTTATTTTTTTCAGGGGTTATTCTAAAACTTGAGGAAGCATGATTATTTCAATTATTGCTTCAATTAAGTCATTACAGTTAATTGAACCACTAGCAGAAATAAACGCCAATGTAATTGACACTTCAAGTTTAGCAATTAGCTTCTATTTTTGTTTCCCTCCTTTTTCCCTTTTTTCTCACCCTAGAGCATTATTTAACCTCTATTTCACATAAAACAGAGCTGGCAGATGTCGAATTTCCTCCATGGTCTGACTTTCTCAATAATAGCTGTATTAAGATTCCCTTAAGTTTTAGAGCAGAGAGGCCATTAAGATCCATACTTCTGCCATGACACTAACATCTCATCTTTAGTTAAACAAGCTAACAAAACCCCCCAAATCCACCAGTATTTGCCTGCCCTCTGAAATTGCAAAGAAAGCTTAAAAATAAAAGCTCCAAGGATTTCTGTCTATACACACAGAAAATCTGAGCAAATGCTCAGTTATGGCCCATCACTCCAAGGGAAGGGGAAAGGCACTAACTTGATCTGAATCCCATCTGAAGGTAGTGCAGGGCATTTCAACCATAGAAGCAGGTACTCAGTGTTTTCATCTACTGCTACATAGAAGACAAGTGACAGGACCTTATTCAGCCAAGGGTTTTTTTAAGTATTTTTCAAAAGGATAATGGATGGCTCAGAAGTCTGGCTGAGGAGTATGGCACTTTGCATTTTTATGGCACTGGTTCACACTCAGCCTGAAAACACCAGGCATTGGATGAATTTAAGGGCTCACCCACGCAGGCAGGTCCCAGTGAGAGCTACCAGGGTTAATAACCTCCGTAGCGACCATAAGCTGTGTAAAGTGTGATGACGGAAGCACCACATCAGACACCTCCCTCCCATTCAATGGGATGCACACACAGGACCAGTGCATTTACCCTGCCATTCTAGGCATTATTATAGTGTGATTAGGAGCTTATTGTTATATGAAAAGCAACTCTCACATACATGTGTGTATCAATGCGTATTCTGTATTAAGGAAAAAATGAATCAATTAGACTCTGATTCTGAAAACATGACTATACAAAAACTTGTGTCCCAACACAAAAGCAGCTGGAATACATAATCAGAACACACATCACAAGTAAGAGCATAGACATACATTCCTGTAAATGAAACTACCTAAGTATGCCTCTTAAAATTGTATTTTTTTGCATATACACCAACAGTCTAAGATTCAGAGCAGATGTTCACACCAACTGTGCAATGAACACGACACACTTATCTCCCTTCTCCCAAGCTGATCGATTCCACATAAAGCTAAATCAGGCTGGAGAAAGCTACCTCAAGATACAGTTCTCAACACTAATCCAGAAGCCAGAAGATACGCCTTGCGTATCAAATCTCCTTCACGCCAAAACATTTTAACCTTCCTGCTACCATTTCAGATTCACAGCCACAAAGCTTTGATATGTCATTTTAACAGAGAAGAAACTGCAGAAAACATTGCCTCTAACAATCTGTTATCTCCCATATGTGAAATGGAGCTTCTGTCTATTACATAATCCTGTTGTAAACTGCTTTCAGAAAATCCCCATCAAGTGCTTCCAGAAAATTTAACTCTTGTACCAATAGAAGCTATCGCCGATAGAGTCACAGCAGTTGGTCACCGTGCCCTACAAGGGTAATAAAACCCAGTAAAACCCTTCATGGCAAACAACGCCCATCTTACCCTACTTCTCAACTACTGCTTTTATTACTCCTGGCTCTCTCCTACTGATGATAGGAGGTGAAATGCTGTCACTATACAGAATGATGTATATAACAGCTCTAAAATTAAGTTTTTTTTCCCTTTCATGTGAATGAGTGGTTTAACTCCATTCCAGATTATTAGCCAAGGAGGTTTAGCACTTTCTCCTTTGGCACCCTCAAAATATGTCAGTACCAATTCCCAGAAAACCATACTGTGAAGACCTAACCTGGCAGTATGAAACAAGCAGAAACACTTAGGTTGCTGAAGTACTCTTTAAGAACATTTGTTCATGCATTCTTTGGATGGAATAAAAATGCAGGCAGTTTTCAAGAAGAAAATAAAATAAAAATCTGAGAAGTTTCACCAGACCAAGAACTATTTGTGAGTACTGAAAATGACAGTCTGCTGAGAAAGGGCAAGGTAAGAATCCAGAGATGGCAGCCCCGCCATCTCTGGTTAAGGGGTTATCAGGGTTAAGCAGCACCTCAGCCAAGAAAAGGAAAATACAAGACTAAAGCCTCTTGTACTATAACTGGGATTACTTCTAAGAATTCTGCCTTGTCACCTCGAAAATCCCAGTACTACCAATATATAAGTCTGATGTACATTTTTGTTTGAAAGCAAAAACTATTAGCTCAATTCTGAGCACTTAATTTTTCAGTTCAGTATGAATCTCTTGACAGTGGTTTGTCCCGGGTGCTTTAGTGCAAAGCGTTAATAAAACCCACCCACACCCACCCAACAAATCATCAAAGAACCCTTGGCACTGAATTCATCATCTGGGGAAAAAATTACTAATACTCGTTAACTAGCAATTAACCTGCACTTCAGTTCACAAACTCTTGTCTACTATGGAAATTTTAAAGACTTTTTTATTTTATTACCTCATATTCAAAACCCCACACCTTTTAAAAATCCCGCTATGGCCCTGGCCTCAGTCTCTTTGGAACAAGCTCACGTGTCTGCATCGTTCCTTATGTCAAAAAAGCCTTCCTTCTCAGTTTGCTGGCTTTGACTTTGTCCTTGAATAGTTTCAACAGCTACTGCTAGATGCTGCAAAGGAAAATTGCACCCACGATGCAATGCTTATTTGAATAGCATTACTTCCACAACATGAAGTTAGCAGGAACTTTAAAATAAGGAAGATATTAAACTTCCTTGTTTATTCATTGACAAAGAACGAGTACTCTTTCGTACGTTAGGGATAAGCACAGGTTTACAAAGCCATTCTGGTAAAGACCTCTCTGGGACAGACCAATGAGAAATAACACCACTGGCCTTTTTTAACTGGTTTTATGACTAGTACACTGCACAAAACTGTATTTAGCATATGCATTTTCCACTAGCCAGAGGAAAAACAAGAAAAGTGTGTATAGAATAAGGGGCAAGCTACCTCTGAATCTCTATTCTCAGCGTTCACGGATGCACCAGCATGTAAGAAACAGGCATCCAAGGAAGAAATGAAGAAAACTACATTCAGCCTTTTCATCATGTTGTTAAAGTCTGTGCAGAAGTGACCACAGGATTCAAGTGGTACCACTCTCAAAGGACTGAGACACATGGGATTGCACAGAGAAACAAGACCAGTGGAAAACAAACAACCCTATCTTCCAGTAGTATTTCCTGAGACCTGGAAGCTGGGAGATAGATCCAACCCACCTGACAGGAATTCAGCAAGAAGAACCCCAGAAGTTTTTCTGACTTCTTGGTTCCTTATGTCTATACACAAATAAGCTACACAAAGATGCCCAAAGTCCTACAGACCTAAATTCAAACAGCAAACTCTACAAGTTTGCCTTCCACAAATATTAGGTATCATTTCTTTGGCCATTTGGTTAGAACTGTGAAAGGTATACAGTCCAGAGCTTAAAAAAAGGTTCCAGGAATGCATTTTGAATACATCAACAAAAATTTACTCCACAGCGATCTATTTTGATTATGGTTTGGGTATTTTATGTGTGTGAGATCAGTCTGCATTTCTCATTTTGTATTTCAACTCAGCAAAGAACTCAAACCACTGCATTTCCTCTTTTGTATAACCTTTGCCACTTCCAACCCAGAAAGCTGGGGATGGGGGGAGTACATCATCTAGTACAATGTCCCCACCAGCGTACCACGCTCACAAAACCCCTTATGCCTTTATGGTACAAACACTAAAACCACTGTTTGGCATTTAGGATGACCTTTTTAAAAAAATCTTTAAAGCTGACACAAGTGCATTTTATACTTGGTCTCAATCTCTGAGGGAAGGACAGAAAAGTAATCCCACCAGCAGCACTACTGCAGTACTACTACTTGTAAATGCTCACAGACTGTTAACCAATACAAATGCTTCAGTTTTCTTAAATTATTACTTGAACCATATCCCCAACAATGACCACATCACCACCTACATCTAGTTTTAGAGCTGGTTACAATCTTTTATGAACCAAAGGCAAAATGCTAGCTAGAAGAGTTTTTACCAGATGAGTGAAGAAAAGCAGAGAGAAAAGAACCCACTCAATTAAAATCAGATAAATTGCGTAAAATTAAGAGGAAATTGTATTTTCTACGTTTTTTGTTGTTTTCATAAATAGGAAGTAAGAAAACTCATAACATTTTTAATGTCACAAAAAAAAAAAAAAAAGAACAAGAACAAACCCACAAAAAAGCATTACTGAGAAGCAAAATGCAGTTTATAACTCTACGTACTATTTACATAGAAGCAGGGTAAGTATTCAGCCACTGCACTATCCAAGTATATAAATAAACAAAAAATAATGGCACAAACATATGTATATACAAACATACAGTTTAGGGAACTTTAAAGAACTGCTACTCTCTAAGCAGTGCAAAGTTTATTTAGTTATATATATTGAAAGTAGTATTGTAAAATCAGTCCTTAATAACTCTGAAAATCTAGCAAACTAGTTACAGTACAACGCAGCTACTTCACCTTAAAAGCGGGAAATTTAATAAATTCCAGCAATTGGTCTTTTAAAAAATAAAAAATGCACAAAGGACATAAATGAAATCATAGAATCATTCAGGTTGGAAGAGACCCTTGGGATCATCGAGTCCAACCATCACATCTGTAGAGAAAAAGCTCTTCTAACTGAGTTCAGGTAAATTTGCTCTTTTGGTGTTCTGCATTTCTACGTTAGAGAAAACACCCATGTAATCTCAGTGAAAACATTTAGCAAGATAAAAACATCTTACAGAAGGATCCTTCCAGAATCTGTTCCACAGAAACAAAAAACCTTAATAAAATAATGCAGAACTATTCCCAATGAATCAGGAATCAATATACTGAACAATGTCATTCTGTCGCAAGTCTTAATGAGCCAGAAAAAGCACTAAGAGTTAATGATATTTAGACAAGATTAAAACAGCTGATCTACTAAACAGCAGAGATTTCTGGAATGAACAAGGGAATTAGTGGACAGGCAACAGCTGGTATTAAGCAGAAAAAAGCCCACCCATCCCTGATAGACAGATTGCTGTGAAAGTGTAAGGAGGTGTCATTAGCTGCTTTCCCTCCTGTAATAGCTTTTCCCTTAAACATCTGTTACTGTTTTTTCTTGAAGACAAGATAATGTATTAAAAAAGACCTTCAAGCTGACCTGTAACTGTCATTTTTGAGTAGTACTTGCCACCTGAAATCATACTGTATGAAGGTCCTAAATGCAGGAATATAAATTGTACACTGGGGATTCATCAGGACTATATTTTGTTCTAAACTTCATATTTTTCTGTGTGGCTGCCAGAAACCACTTGTGGGGATTTCCTGCACTGGAACTGGAAAACTTGCTCATTCCATAAAGGAAATGGGAGATCATCTGCACACATCAGGTGATTTATGGCCTATTACTTCAATCTCCTACTTCCAAAACTCCCGTCTGAAGGACTGCACAAGAGACTCCTGCCAGGATCATGCCCACTTAATGGCAAATCTGTCACTCAGCAATACAAGGAACTCCCATCTTTCCCCATGTAACCCACAGCACACCACTGTCCAACAGCAGAAGGTGGGAACTGCCAATCTGTGACATACTTGTACCAAAATTAAGTAGACAAATACTACTGGCAACGGCTGCAATATTTTTGTCTTAAATCAAATACTCACCTCTACTTCTATGTTCTTTTCTCACTCTGCTTATAAACATTTAGGCCTGGACTCTAAAAAATTAAGATGCCTGTTTGTTTCCCTACAACTTCAGTGGCCCTGCCCATGAAGTTAGGAATACGTAAGCGTCTGGAAGATACTAGTGTGGTTCACAACAAGGATGTCTGATTTGCAGTTCAAATCACAAGAGTAAAATGTAATGCACACACATCAGGTGCCTTAGCTGATTATAAGCAGCAGAACTTACCCTGGTTTTTCTTTTTCTTCAGCATCTGCATTTATGGTAGGATTTTCGACTTCTTTAATCTTCTCCTCCTCTTTATCTTCTAATTTGGTTTCATCTTCAGTTTTGATTACATTTACGTCCTTTTCTTGATCAGGCTGAGTATACACAGAATCTGGCAAATTTTTTTTGTTTCCCTAGGATAATAAAATCTTTGGTTAACTTACAAGGTGAAATAAAAATACAAAGGATTTCAGAAGAGGCAGACAAAACACACTGAGGTTATATGAGAAAAAAAAAATAAATCTAGAGTTTGATCTAAAAATTACAGCACACCCACCATTTATTTCTCCTGAAAATCTCAAGCTAAACATAACAACCAGTGTCAAAGCTAATGTCCTGTTCCGTGACAATGCTACAGACATGTCACTCCTAGACCTGAACTGCGCAGAAACCCCTAAGATTAACACTTCACCAGGTATTTCTTCACTTAGGATTAAGAATAAATATCATAGAATAGAATTAGAGAATCACAGAATCATTGAGGTTGGAAGAGACCCTTGGGATCATCGAGTCCAACCATCAGCCCCACTCTATGAAGTTCTCCCCTACAACAGATCCCTCAGCACCACATCTAATCGACCCTTAAACACAGTCAGGGATGGTGACTCCACCACCTCCCTGGGCAGCTGATTCCACTGACTGACCACCCTTTCTGTGAAAAACTTTTTCCTAATGTCCAGCCTAACCCTACCCTGCTGCAGCTTGCAGCCATTCCCTCTTGTTCTGTCACTCATTGCCCTTGAGAAGAGACCAGCACCAACCTCTCTACAATGCCCTTTCAAGTAGTTTTTGAGAGTGATGAGGTCTCCCCTCAGCCTCCTCTTCCTCAAACTAAACAGTCCCAGCTCCTTCAATTGTTCCTCATAAGATTTATGGTCCAGGCCCTTCACCAGTTTCGTTGCCCTCCTCTGCACTCGTTCCAGCACCCCAATGTCTCTCTTGTGCTGAGGTGCCCAGAACTGGACACAATACTCAAGGTGTGGCCTCACCTGTGCTGAGTACAGGGGGACAATCACCTCCCTGCTTCTGCTGGTCACACTATTTCTAATATAAGCCAGGATGCCATTGGCTCTCTTGGCCACCTGGGCACACTGCTGGCTCATGTTCAGCCTCCTGTCAACCAGCACCCCCAGGTCCTTTTCTGCCAGGCAGCTCTCCAGCCACACTGCCCCAAGCCTGTAGCGATGCATGGGGTTGTTGTGGCCCAAGTGCAGGACCTGGCACTTGGCCTTGTTGAAGCTCATGCCATTAACATTGGCCCATCGATCTAATCTATCCAAGTCCCTTTGTGGAGCTTCCCTGCCCTCATACAGATCAACACTCCCACCTAACTTAGTGTCATCTGCAAACTTACTGATGGTGCTCTCTATCAGTATTGGCCCACCTGGTATTCAACCAGTCAGTACCAGCAGACAGCCTGGTGCTGGCTGCCACTTACAGGCAGAAACACAACAGTTGTGTTGCACACTGACTCGAGGAGCCATGTTGCTTCCAGAGCAAATGGCTCGGCCAGCACAACGCAGCACTTCAGCTCACCGCCCTGCACTTCTTTTGCTAAAACAACTGAGTCAACACTGGATTTTGCAAAGCTATAAACCTTTGTCTCTCTAGACCACTGAATGGCACTACATCATATGGCCCAGGCCTCTGTAGAGTTTCACTGTAGAGGAGAAGTAAAATCAAGATTTATGCGGGCTTAAAAGCATGCCTGAGTGCAAAATAAAAGTATCAGCACTGCCGTTAGCTGTGAGTGTGCGTTACCCTGATCAGGATAAAGCTGCACACTAATTAGTCTCCATTTGACCTAGGAGACCCCCAAACATGTGGAATGCTGCAGCTGCTTCCTAACAAGTCAGACATTTTTAGATCATTATCCCCTAAAACATGCACCTAGGGACTGGGACGGCTCAAATATGTTTTTCTGAGTTACATTTACATAATGTTTTTGTCTTGTTCTAAATCCTTTTTGTAGATTTCAATCTTGACATAAACTCATGGTTATCAGCACATCACTTCACTTTAGAAATGGGGTGTAACATGAACATTAAAATATTTTACCAGAACAGAGGGCTTATCGTTTTCTTTACTTTCATTATCATTCTCAGCTAACTTTTTTTCTTCTTGCTGCACTACTGCTACTTCCTCCTGCTTGCGCTCTTCCTTATCCACTTTTACTTCTTTTACATCCTGCTCTGGTTCTTCACGCATCTTCAATTCTTTTTCTTTTTCACAGTCTTTACAAGGCTTGCTTGTCACTTTCTCTGGCAATGCCATTTGAAATTCAATGTTAGCTGATGTACAATATTCTTCAAAACCATAGAGATATCTAAAAGGAAAAAAATTGCTTGCGATAAGCAAATTTGTTTCAAGAAGGAACACGCTACTTCACAGAAGCTGAACATGAACAGGATGTTTAAAACCCAAAAGGAGTGTATTATAACTGAAAAGTTATGGACTTTATGCATATTACCACAACCACACGATCACTTCAGCTCCTTCTAGCGACATTTTAGCATGGACTTCATAGCTTTATTACTTACTTTTTGTATGCACATTTAACATTATATCCTGCAGCTGAATTCAATACAGGGATTCCAAGATCTTGATAAACTTGCTTCCACACTGCTCCACTTTCAATCTGGTAAAGAAGACAACAGCATGTTTTTTGAATTAACTCACTGACACAAAAAAGACTAAGTTGACAAAGTTTACAATTTATAAGTAATTTCCTTTGATGTATGAAATAACTATTTTACTGGAATGTAAACTGTAGTCTAATGTGACCACTTTAAGCAATTTAGCATTTCTGCCTTTCAGTAAGACACAGCAGGCTTTCCTCTCCAAGTGGTAATAAAACAAAGGAAAGAAAATACAAAGATCTGAAAAATCAGTGCATAATTTTTATTTTATATTTAAAGTAATTCTTAAAACATCAGAGCTAGAACTTTAATAACTTGGCAAGAAAAAAATCATTCAAAACATTAAGAATAGTAAGTCCTGGCAGTACTGTGCCAGGTCCAGTGGCTACCAGTCTTCCCTTATGTCCATAACATGCCTTTGAGTGTCAAAGTTTTTCAACAGTGTGATATGCTCATTTCTAACCATCTGTGAAGGTACAGCAGATGTACTGCAATATCCAAGTACAAGATCCTCTCTTGTATATGATAAAGGTGTCACTGCATACCTCCTGAACTAACAGACTACATTCACGGGAAGCAGTCCAAAGCAGTAACAGAATCTGCTTGGCCATGAATTCCGTATGTTTCAACTACTCCTACTCCAAGACCAATCCCACCAATGCCAGCCAGCACATTCTTCTACGTACTGCCAAGAATACATAGGGCAGAAAAGATAAGGGCCTCACATCAACATTAAACTAGATTACTTGTCTGTGAGATTTTACTGCCTAGTGACTCTTCACTTTCTGAGGTAGCAACTTTAACAGACAAACATCTCTTGAAATAACACAAAAACACATATGCTGGCTGATTTTATGCAGTAATAATGAAACATGCCAAGTAAATGTGTAGTTTATTTAGGATATAATTGCTTTCTGGTTCCTGTTAAAGCATGTTTTTCAGAGCTACAATGTGTTTTACATAGCTGTAGTATTCAATTTTCATACAGCTAAAGCTCCTGTCTAAGATTCCTCTTCATCACTACTTAAATAAAAATAAACAGCATCCTCAGATTTTATGGCTCTGGAATAGTCATCAAACTAATACTCACATTATCAAATCCTCCAAGCTTGTGTACAAGTCTGAATAATTTGAAGAGATTCAAATTTCTATATCCTAATACAGGTCTTTTGTTGATAGGAGTCCCTGTGAACAAAGACAGTTTTTACAGTGTTTTGATGTCTTTTTTTCAGAATAACATGAAATCCACATCATATGCACTACAACACCATTAAGTACAGTATTGCAAACCCCTCCCTCTGACCACCTCATGGTGGTACTTCCTCTTCATGAAACCAAACAAACTCCAAGAAGTCTTAATAATACATTTTCCCTGAAGTTCAGCAATGGAATTTAATTCACACTTATGCATTCTTCCATGTATTACTGAACATACAGAAATGATCCAACTTTTCTTGCTACCTATATTATCCATATTTTTATTTTACCTGCTGAAACAGAAATCTAAAAATATCAGCATAGTTCCTTCACTACAATAAGAAGAAACAGCTTTCCAAGAACAAATCCCACAATGTTTCAAAGAGCTGAAACTTCCTATGCTTCTGTACTAGCAGTAGCTACCACGTTGTTGTCACTTGTAAACAGCTCCTCAACTCATCATAACGTGTAATTAATAGGTACTAATTTAACTAGTTATAATACTAATTTAAATACAGAGCCCTTTCCCTCTGCCTTCACAGACACTGCACTTTTCTTGCAGTACATAAATACCTGATAAAGATTTAATATAATAAATCGCATTTACTTTAAAAAACATTTCAGTCTACCTACTGACAATGCTCATGCATTGAGGTGATCAGGACTCACACAAGAAAATTAGCACAAAGTAAATGCTTTTTTCCACGATCCTAAGAAGTCAAAGGGTGGTTTTCCATAAGTCAAATACATTTTAATGTATTAAAGCATTTTAAAGTTACTAAATTGGGCATATACAATAATAGGGCCGCTATTACTCATTTATTTCTGAAAGCAGGAATAAGTGACTGTATTTTAGCAGAAGAGTCAAGTGACAGACATCTTCTAAACAGTGGGGAAGTCAGAAGTAACAAATACAGTCTCACTGTTCCCAAACCTGAACGGCAAAGCACTACTAGTTTACAGACTGAACTCTTTAAAGTACTCCTAAGGAATACTATCTTCAGCTTCTCCAAGTCAAAGATTAAAATGCCCACCTCTGTCTTCCATGAACTTGTATAACTGCTGCAGAAAGTTCTCTCGTTCCTCGGGAAATGGTTCTATCTCCTCCTGTTTACAGTAACGCACACAAGAAAATTACCAACACTTTGAGTTACAGGACTTCAGTAAGAAACATATAGCAGCTATAATTTAGGTTCAAACGTTCAAGTTTGGTTTCCTGCAGTCAGCAACCAGACAGTATGCGGAGAGACACATGTTCTCAGTGCTATGCCACATGGAAGTTTTATAAACTACAAACAGTATTTCAGATTTTATAAAACTGTAAAGACACACTGAAATTGGATTTTGATGCTGAGCAGGAGCAATCCCAGATCTGAAAAAACAATGGATACTTTGGATGCTCAGTTCATTGCACCAGTAAACTTCAGCTACTAATGTAAGTAGGTCTAATAAACAGTGGAGCTTCATAAAAAAGCATTGTAGCTTATTTTGTAACAATAGGTTAATTTCCTCAGGAAATGTGACTTGCCACAACCAGGAGCAATAAGGTATTAATATAATCCAAATTCTTCAAAATTCTGATGACTAAGCTATTTCATAACAACACACCAAATACAAGTTGGTTACTTTTCTGCATACTTTTCTGCCTCCACCTGTAATGTTTCCAAAATTAACTAATAAAAGTTATTCAGTAAATCTAAAAAAATTATTTTTCATTAGTGTATTTTCATTCCATGTTTATATCATTTCCCTTCTTCAACAGTCTCCTTGTAATAAATATTGAACCTTCACCTGCCCTGAAGCAAAATATATTGTCTTTAAAGTTATAGCAAGAGAGTTGAGAAATCCACAGAAACAGAATACCATTATTAAACACAACAGAAGGAAAAAATACAACACAACACACACACAAAAAACCCCAACCAAGCCCCCACCTCTACTGAAGCCATTTAGTAAAGAGATGGACAGCAGAAAGTAAGGTCAAGGAAGGCTGTAACTACTACCAGCGAGTTCTTTCCTTATTCTATACTCCCTCTTCTCCCTTAAGTGCACACAGAGGATGTATCAGAGCAAACAGGCAAAAAAAGAAGAACCAGTACATAAACTGAAACAGTTGTCATTTAGGTATAATTATCAACGGAAATGCAATGAAAGTATTCCACAGTCTTGGAAGGCAATGCAAGAAGAAAGCCTCTGCAAGGGCATTCCGTGATGAGCATCTATCTGATACCAGCAGAGCTCAGAGCAGGCGACTTCGATCAGCAAGAAGGACAGGCTGGGTGGAGAACTCCAACCACTGAACTAGATACAGGCTCAGAGGGCAGGGGAATCAGAACTCAGGTGTACCAGCAATTCTGCACTGATAGGGAGGAGGCGATGCTGCAGCCCTGCGTACGGTGCAGCCAAACGCCCGGTTAAGAACATTCACATTTCACAGGCAAAGCTGGGAAAGGAAACCCTGCTGGCAAGCAAAGGATTCAGCTTGCAGTGGTAAAAACTTGAAGACGACCATAGAGAGCAAATGACCTGAGAGGAATCAATACAGTTTGGGAGTTTAATTTTGTTTGGCTCAATGTCACATGACAGGTACTTGGAAAGTACTTTACCAGCATAAGCTGGATCATGGCAAAGAGATCATGAGCACCTACTTGGCTTTCTCATGTTCCTCACCAACTAGAGGACACTTGCCATAAGAAAATAGTCCCACAGAGTATGTGGGGGTGAGGGAGCGGTCACTGAACTAAACCTTCATGAAACCTTTTAAGAATGTATATATGCTTTTTGAACACATGGGGAACTAACGTAAAGGTGATGAAGACGCTGAATAAAACACCATCACTCCTTTCTCAATCTAAGATCCAGTGCCTGAAGAGCACCCCTACATCTCAAACATGATAATCCACAGCAGTGCCAGAATTCCAAGTGGATTGAAGAAGGCATATCATACTCTGTCATCTTTGCTTATTTCTAAGTTAGACAACCATAGTGCTAGCCAGTCACTCTGCTGTCTAATGGAGTTGTCCATGTCACAAAGGTAAAAGGAAGTGACTTATATGTATGATAATGAAATCCAGAAAAGCAGCAACATGCTTTTTGCAACATATAAAATTCCCACAGTATTACAGTGCACCACTAGAAGGGAGGGTCTTTGTCAACAATGTTACCTACTGCCAGATTTAGGAACGGAAGGCAATTTTCCAGTCTCTTTCCTTTGGGGAAAGGGGGAAAAAAAAAAAAAAAAAAAAAAAAAAAAAAAAAGAGGAAAACAAGAGGTAACACCTCTTCTAATAAGAGAAGTAAAGAGGATTTACATGTGAAATCCTACCTATGTGGAGACATATATAGGAGCATCTATAAAACTATGGGAGTGTGTGTGAATATATATGCAGGATATATAGGAGTACCTATACATGAAGCCTGAAGTGACATATGTCAGAGTTTCGGTTTGGCTTGCTTTTGGTTCTGGTTCATGGGTACCAGGATCACATGGATGGCCTGAGGGCCACCAATGAGAATTTTTCATGTCCTGGAAAGTGCTAGGACAATCTGCAGGTGGATAACAAAGTCCTAAGAGCAGGCCCACAGGTCCTGTTTAAGAAGACATACTGCTTGATAGCCAGGAGGTTACAGGCACAAAGTAATTTAAACAAGAAAAAAAAAAAGATAGGAGGTTGCAGAAACTGCTCAAAGGTGGGTGGAAAGGAGGCACACGTACCACTGACCACTGAAGAGAGAAAAGAAGAAGACAGAAAGAAGGAAAGGAAAGACAGAAAGAAAGAGAGACGGAAGGAAGGAAAGGAAAGAAAAGACAGAGAGACGGAGGGAAGGAGGGAAGGAAGGAAAATACATCGCCTCTGTTTTAGAAACCACCTAATTCAGCAGGTGACTGAAACATTGGGTACTGGAGAAGAAATTATAACAAGAGATGTCACAGTAAATCCCAAGGCATTTGCCCAAGATGAGATCTTCATGTCTAGCACACAGAAAGAGTAGCTGATACAACATCACAGGCAACTAGAAGGAGCTAAAGAGAAGGTGAACAAAGGGTACAAGGTCAAACATTTACAAACACTGCAGCTAATGACTGTGAATCCATCTGTTCAGACTTTTTCACTTCAAAACTTTTTCACTTAAAAGCATTGAGGGGGCGACCACCATAAAAAGATTTTGTGTCAGCCTGCCTAGGTACAAACCTATCTACATTCATCATGCCCGTGAACCTGCTCTGAAAGTTCAGGAGTTGTACTGAGCCCAAGGAAGTACTCCTTGCTTCTCAAAATACTACACGGATCATAGGCCCTTGCAAACTGTGCTTTGTAACCTGCTATCAGAGCTGGACAGTCTCCTGCAAGCTTGAAGAAGAGGCAGAATGAACTCACGAGCATGGAGAGGAGAGAGAGCTTTTAGTTCACACCTTTGCAGTCTCCCAACAACTCTTAAAATAAAGAAATGATCCAATAAAAGATGGAATACCAGCCTGTAGCCACAATCTCCAGTGAGGATGTATTGAAAGACTGCACCAACCATTTAAGACCCTAACCAGTACAGTTCCTCCTTTACAATTCCACTAATGATAGGAATTTAAGTTTCCTGCATTACTGGCAGTTGCATAACAAATTAGAGAACTGCTCTCAAAACCTAGTGAGAGAAAAGTGGTAATGGGCAGATAGAGGTTTTGAGTACTGTCAGAAAGTACAGAGGAAGTGAAAGATTCAAATCCCTCTCTCTCAGCCTCACAGCCAGCTGTGAAATAAAGTTCTTTCCACTAATTTTCTTCTTTCATCTTGGTCTTCATTTTTTTTTCTGGACAGAAGGCTGGTAATAAGGAACAGGTAATTATAAAACCAAGCATGAGGTAGGTCTTCACGCTTCCAGGACAAAAGAGAAGAGCAGTGGAATCAGCTAATGCCTTGATTGAAAGCTCTCTTGCTTCTTTACATCAGGGTAGCCAGAAAGATAACTTGCAGTGAAGCAATTCTTCAGTAGACTAGGATAAGAGAGTGCTACAACAACTCAGATTTCTTGGTAATTATCTAAAAATTTCAAGATCTCTCACTTTTCACCACTCCGAAACCAGTAAAATCCATTGTCTACAACCAGAAGCAGGGAAAGGAGAGTGCAAACTACTAGTAATATCTGATTTACAAGAGGACCCTACAACCATAGGTCTAGCATAGTAATCTGGGAGAAGGAAAGGGTAAGGCAGAATGGGAAGGAGAACAGGGTGACAGACATATGTCAAGAATGCAGGCCAATAACAGGTTTGAGCTGCCGCCTCAGATGAAGCTCCTGCATAAAAGGTAGCAAACTTCCTTGTGGCTTGGAATACATGGTAAGTCACAGGTACGTGGGGTAACAACCCTATAGCCAAGAAAAAAGTCTATTGCCATTTATGTGAGCAGAGATTTACAGTAGCCCGATTTTAGCATGCACAGAACCCAATCCATGGCCACAAAGGGGAAAATAAATCAACATGGTCATAATACACAACAGAACAGATGCAAGACAATCTACCAAGGGCAACTACACCATTCTGCACACAACGACACGCTGCATTATTATAGAAGGGCAAACAACTGTTTATTTGGAAGGAGAGTGAGCTACAAACTGGAAACACATCTGGGCTCGGACTGACATTATAGCCCAGGAGTTAGTATCACCCCAAGAAACCTGAAGTTCTATATATGTGAAGAAAAAACCCACCCTTTGCCTTCCAACACCGAAACAGCATTTGCAAAGAAAATGCAGTCTGGATTAACATACAGTTACAAGATATAATTGCTGATGTTTTCAAAGAAAATGGAAAGAGAGCTTTGTTTTAAAGTTATTAAAAATAATGTGTCCTTTATCAGATACACCTTAAGTACTTTTTTACCTATGCAGCTCTTCCCAGAAGACAGCCAGACCTTCAACAGCTATCAGGTAAGTTCCATTTAGAAATACAGACAAGTAAAGAGAACCTTTTCTTCTTTTAGAATAAACAATATGCATGGGACAGCAGACACCATGAACTCTTCTTCACCTTAGTCCCTAGTAGATAGTCCAACGCCTTCTGCCACTGCATTAAGATCAGCATGAGAAAGATTCTAAAACAGGATCTTCCTTTGAGTTTTAATTTTGATTATTCATTGGTCCCTAATGACTCAGGCTTTGAGTGACTAAGCATAAAACATGTACTCAAAAGGTATTTGTTAGATTTTCAAGTTGGTATTTTCCACATTAACTCATCTTTCTTGAATAAAGATTTTTGAAAGCTGAGAGGCAACAACATTGCTGATGTTAACATGTTAAATGTTCCCAAACATTAACAGTTTATTAACTTCACTTGCCTCTTCCTCACTGCTATTATCCTCTTTTTCTTTTTCATCCTCTTCCTCTTCTTCAGCTTCACTACTGGAGCTGTCTTCTTTCAACTCTGTTTTCCAGTTACTAGGAACAGTTCTGGTTTTACGGAATTCAAGGGCTTGGTCAAAAGCTGTAAAAGGACCAGCATTTGTTAGCACAGCAGGAGGTATCAGTATGATCAAATGTTAGAACAAAAAAGAATAAGGAAAGACTGCTAATTAACAATCCTACTTCCAAACTCAAAGAACCTCAACAACAACTCTGTGTTGTCCATCCTTATTTGTCTGGCCAAGTATTCTCTGCACATCAAATTATTCAGAGCTATTATTAGGATTATTACCATGTTAGCATCTATGGACACAAATAAGGATTGAGAGAACCCCTATTCCAATGGGGTTACACTGTGGTTTTCATATATATTAAACAGGGAAGAGAAGGGGGAAGAAAGAAGCATAAGGTAATTCCAGAAGTTTGATTGCACAAACTTAAACTTTCAAATTAATCCACAATTCCAGTTTCTTGAGAGTGCATCAAGGCCACTTCCTCATTAGGGGTACTATGGCGAGAATAACTCTATAGAAATCTAATGCAAAAGGCTGACTATGAAATAACCTCTAAAGCCAGTGTGCACTGTATGATTATATCATTTATTTGGCACGTCTACCTTTAAAACAAGTGCAGGAGAGTGGTTGTTTGGGTGGGGTTTTTGTTGGGGTTCTTTGGTTGTTTTTGTAAAACAAAAAGTTCCTCTAGCTTTTCAGAAGCGTTCTCCAGTATATTATGCTATAGGAAAAGATCCCGTATTTTAGTACTTTTAAGACATGAACCAATTTACCAAAAATTCAGTCCAATTTAATAACAAAATACATTTCTCATAGACAATTATTTTTACCTTGTTTTAACAAAGCATCAGGCTTTGGTGAAGTTTCACTAATCTCCCGAACATCTTTTCTTGGCACAGAAACGCTAGATAATTTAGAAAGTGTTAAAAAAATAAAAGAATATTTTAAAATATTTTAAAGCCAAATTAACAGTGTAATACAGAGCTATCACTAAGGCTATAGCACCCTTAGTAAACATACAGAAGAAGCATTTTAATTATACCTTGATGATTATAC
The DNA here is from genome assembly GCA_013400555.1 of Jacana jacana. Lineage (NCBI taxonomy): Eukaryota > Metazoa > Chordata > Aves > Charadriiformes > Jacanidae > Jacana > Jacana jacana. The sequence continues at coordinate 7,899 of VZTM01029761.1, read as the reverse complement.
AGTGTTAGTCTGGTACAGTATTAGTTAGTGGATTACACACAAAACTTCTACATTAATTTGGTCAGATCATCCATGAGCATTTACTGCATACTAAAAGAAAGCATTCTTCTTGCACTGACTGGAAGTGCAAGTTTCTGGAATCTACCAAATACATATTACTTAACAAAAACCTCATGTGGATTTAGCAAGTAACTATTCACTCACAGACAACAAAACCCTGCCCTGCTTAAAACATAAATGAGTATTAATATAAACTGTCAGTATGACATGAAAGACTTCCAAATTGAAAGAACAAATCACTCTTTTATTTCTACTGTGGCTAAATCCAAGCAAGCAAATCTGAACTGCAGTTTAGGGGCATGGGGGGTATGTGCTTTTGCACACACATGCTTACGTGTGTTTCTCCAGTGATGTGTGTTGATGCCTGAATAGCTATCAAATGGTAAAGCAACAGCCTAGACTCAGTAAGTAATTAAACCTCAAAGAAACTGTTAAATATTTCAATATCCTTTCTGCAAAAGCATTCTGTCAAATAAAAGCACAGCAAATAGTTGCAACTTTTAAAATAAAAACTAAAGCCTAGAGAAAAGAATTCTCTTGTCATCCATCAACCCTTCTCCCTGGCCAACATGAGTTTATGAAGACAAAGTTCCTTATTCTATTGCAAATACCACACCACACAGCCTGGTTTTCTAGGTTTCTGTATTTCCTTTTCTACTTTGAGTAGTACCACAGCTCTTCTCAAAGAATGTGATAACAGGCAATGTGTTCTAGGCTGAGCTAAACATATGCTTTGCTACCTCAAAAAAAGAATTTCTGTGTGTGTGTGGTGTACGTGGCTGCAGGCACACCCCCCGCCCACCCCTTCTGTGGCTGGATAAGCTTATGGCCACATCTCCCTATTCTGAATGGAGCAGCAGTCAGTCTCATGCCATTCCTGGAGTCACCCAATACTGCTTTGCTTGCCGCCACTGTAACAATGAAATTAAAACTAAGACAGATAGATATCTGTATCCCATTATGAATAATGACAAAGCTCAAAACTAATTTCATCACAATGTAGGCCGTTAACAGTTTTCTAAACATGAGAAAAGCCTTGGTGGAAACTTGTGGAGCTTACTGATGTTACTAACAGCCAGCATATCTCACACTACATTCACCTGACTGGTACAGATTTTATTCAGGCATCAGACTCTGAATTCCTACTCACAATTTGCCATCCTTGAAAGAACGAACGAGAATATTGTCCTTTTTCACTGCAATATCATCACTGCAATCTGGACAAACCACCTGCAAAGATATTACAAATGGGAAGTTTAGAGAGAAAAAACACCCAAACAAGTAAGAAAGCAATAGTATACGCCAACACCATTCCAAAACCTTTTGGGTTCATTTCTCTTTAACAACACTGAAAAGAGAGCAAATGAGATCCCTCAAAACACAGTAGTGATGGCTTGCTGCAATCACTGAAATGTTTGAGTTCAAACTGACAGCTGCTGCCAGAGACATAACCAAGAACAGCATTCTTCCAAAAGTTAAGTACCTGTCATGCCACTAACAGCTTATTCTATGCCTCATCCTACAAGCACACACCTTCCACCAAGTGCTACCACCTGAGTTGAAGACCTCTTCTGAAAAACCTTCAGAAACTGCAAGGATGCAATCACACAGTTTCAAAAACAAATGCACACAGATTTCTGAAATGCAATGTTGTAATGGAGGGCTCATAAGTTCCCTACCGAGGAACGAGGAGTGCCTCAAGTACCAGTAGTACGATATGTTCTTTAATTCAAGCGTAGACTAATCAAGTTTAGCACTGAGACAACATACTCTTTGTTGCCATTTCAAAAGCCACTTAAATTTTGTTAAGCCAGTATACAAGTCACTAGTTAAAAAACTTCAGGAATTTAATAAAAAAGTACATATTCAAATCCCAGAGTTAGAGAACAAACTATAGGTTCTTATATAGTTAGAGATAAACAAAAATAGTTTTCAAAACTACAACTTACTAATTGAAATGCAGTTTGAGATACACTTTGTGACAGTGTTTAAATATCAAGGTGAATGACGGTGAGTACCACTCCCTGTGCTGACAAGTGCAATCTCCCAGCTCTCTAAAGATGGTGAAAGGCCCCTCTGGCTTTAGCTATTGGTTTTCTAAAAGCATCCAGATTTTAGTAGCCAGAAATCCACTCAGAGGCTGGAAAACAGCTGACCACAAGCTCATCTAGTGCATTTAGACCAAGCAACATCACCTCAATTTTGCCTGACTCAAGTTTTTTCAATTTCCTTGCAAAACAAACTCCACTGGAGTCATAGGGGAGGATGAGAGAGATGATCCTATGTAAACGCAATTTTCTGAAAACGCTGCAAGCAGATTTCCTCACTGCACCTTCCAAAAGCCTTTAAGTACACATTAAAACTAAACAATGCTATAAGGCTTACTAAATCACAGTCTCTGACATAAGGAGCAACAGCCAGGCCTCTTCATACTTGCAATTAGCCATTGCTCTCAACCAACCCAGCCTCCAAAAAGCTCAACAAAACGAAACCAACCAACCAAACAAAAAACCACTACACTCCATGCCTGCAGGATTAAAACAATGTAGTCAATCACCGAGTCCTCCGAGTAATTTTTACCAAATTTAGAGAGTTTTCTATTTGTATCAGGCTATCTGGTTACAGGACTGATATCTGAAGTAATCAGTTTCCACTACTAATCTTAACTGCTATTTGCTATAAAGGTCGAGACTAACCCCTGAATTTATTGGCACAGAACAGACTTGCATGGTGACCTCTGTGCCTATACAAAGTGTATCTGTACACAGTATAAATAATTGCAAAGTAATTCTGGGATATGAATTCTTCAGCATATTAAACCTGAATTTTCATTTTGTTATTCATAATTACAATTAGCATAATATGAAGTTAAAGCAGAATTTATAAATAATAAGATAAAATTACTTAGTTGATGTAGCAGGTATAACCTGCTTACAAGGTGAAAGAATGGAGAGGCATAGCTACAGGGGAAGGGATTAAAAAGAAAAAAGGCAAGTTATTTGGGGCATAAATCTATTCTTTGGCACAACCTTTCAGGTTAAATGCAATATGATTATTTGCAGAGCTGTAAACCTGATTACTAAAATAACAGTTAATCTAGGATAAGCTATTTCAGAGTTAACGAGCTCCACCCTCAAACTTTATCCCCCCACCGCTTCTCATTCATTGCAGGAAGCTTTCCGTGAGAATGAGCTATTCCTGTCTCCAAAGGAAAGCCAAAGAAAAAACTGTGTGTAACTTTAGTATACCTTGAGAGCATAACCAGCAATTAATCTTCAAGGTCTGACCCACAGCTATCCTGAGTAGCTCTACATTAGTCACACGCAAGCCCAATACCTACCAGAGAGGCTGCCATGGAAACTGCTCTCTGTCACGGGCATGACCAGAAGGGCTAACCCAAGAGTGTGACACCAAATAGCTCAAACCAGTCTAACTGACCGCTTCTCAGAGTGCAACTGTGAGGCAAGCAATACTGCATCAATCTTGATGACAGCTTTCAACCAAGAAACAGTTCAATTTTCTTGTCTTATTACCAAAAGCCTCACTTAAAGCTATCTGTCGTTAACACGGTATCTCCTTGCTCTATATTCTGCCCTTTCTCTTCTCGAAAAAATATGTCAGTGACTCATTCTCTACTTTCTCTCTGACAGACATCCTGCTGGAAAGCCTCTGGACTGCATTACAACACACATGAGGTGACAAGTAGAAAGTTGCAACTGAGAGCTACTGTGCACACTGAGTAAATGTTACTGTACGGCATCGTTCCAAATGCCGAGCATGAGTCTGCCTGAAATTAGATAAAGGTTTTAAGCTTTCACTGCCAGGGAAAAACTATTCAAATATTTACAATTAATAATAAAAGAAAAATTAAAAAGCGTGGTACTGGAGGTACCACACGGAAATTCATTCATTTCCAGATACCTCAGTCAGTCTGTATGCAATCCTTAGATGAACAGTGATAATTGCTAGAAGGTGATTTGTAAAAAGGTGTCTTTAAACCAGAATAAAGAAAAGTAGAAAATATTTGTACTGACAGGCTACAATGTTATTTTAGAGAAAACTTACTGGCAAGTCTCTACTAACTACCATAGCAACAAAGAAAATACATTTTATTTTATGATCAAACGTGTTTATATTGAACCTAGAAAAAGAATAACTATGTAATCAGTAAACTTCCCCTCTCTTTGCACTTCTTTATTGTTTTCCTCCTTGGTAACACAAGGTAGTTCAGAAAAATGGCATTCAATAGCTTAGGCAAAAAGCCCCTGAAATTTTAGGTCGAAGAAGTGAACACAGAAGTGAGGCAGAATTAGGTTAACAAACTCTGAATGTCTGGAAAAACTAAAGCCATATTAGCAATCACCTGTTGGGAACAAACACATTCACATCTATAATATTCCATTTGACTATTATGATACAGTCCAATTTGAATAAACATATTAAGTTATAATAAAGATATAGATTAATCCATCAAAAATGAAAAAGCTCCCTCCATTCTTTGATGGTTACAATATTAATGAAACTTTAAAATGAAAAAAAAGATGAAACTCTTACCAAGGCTGGAAACCACAGAGCTTTCTTTTTATCCACACTGAAGCAGTCCACACACACAACTTTTCCTAATAACTCGTCACTTTGTTTCCTATCATCTTCATCTTCATCGCTGGAAGAGGATGAAGATTCTTCTTCAGGACTAAACAACAGAAAAAGACTTAAAACTCAACTATTCAAAAGTTGCCTATTAGAACCACAGGAGATCCAAAGCTAATTGTCAAAGAGGCTTGAACTGCCTGTTGAGCGTACTAGGATAAAAATGAATGGAAGTATTTATAAGGATATTAAAATAACAGCTCAAAAATTACAAACTTGGAAATGTACATTGTCCTGGTTTCAGCTGAGATTTTCTTTCTAGTGGTGGCTGTGTTTCAGATTTGGTATGATAGGAATGTCAATAATGCATGTTGTCTTAATTGTTGCTACATGATGTTTATACTAGTCAAGGACTTTTTTCAGCCAATAAATTGGCCAGTGGAATATTCTGTATCACAGACATCAGACTCGGTATATTAAACAGGGATTGGACAGGGGTGGAGGTGTAATCCATGACCCTTGCTCTGGACAGGCTGGAGAATCAATTCACCATGCATGTGAGAGTGACTTGTCTCTCGTATACTTTTTTATTTTATTATTACTACTTTCTTTTGCTGCTACTGTTCTATTAAATTGTCTTTATCTCAACCCATGAGGGTTTTTTTTCCCTTTCCTCTCCTTTTCTCCCTCTTCTCCCTACCTTTCTGTGGGGGGAGGGGGGTGTGAGCGAGAGGCTGCATGGTCCTAGTTGCTGGCTGGGATGAAACCACTATGCACAACACCACCATGCATCCACATGGAAGAATATAAATATACTGTCAGGATATAACGAGAACATGGCCTTAGTGAAGCACTGTTCAAAAATACTGTTGCAGTCATAGTTTTGGACCAACATCAAGCTAAACTGTTTTCATTTTCCTCTTAATCTCTCTATGCTTTAACAGCCATACACAATAAAAAGCTACTTTGAAAGAGGAGTAATCCCTGAAGAAGAAACATCAGCTATGAAGATGAATAGCAAAGAGAAAAAGAAGTCTATTTATTCTGAAACAGTTCTTTAAAGATGTGCAGTGAAGCATTTCAGTGACTGTTTCAATTTCACATGGAATGAAGTGTTAGAATGTAGTAGATGGGCAAAGGTGCAAATATATTTTGATTATAAAAGGTTCCGGCTCATTATTTTGACCGTTCCAGTAAAATGTTGCACCTGTTTTTAACGGTGCCGAGGAGTATAAATGTACAAAACTACTTCAATCAAAATTACCTGTAACTACAACCTGCAAAAAATTTACAATAAAAAAATCAGCCCACCTGGGTCTCCAGGTATTTTTTTTTCTTCCTAGTCCCTTTGAAGGTTAATTCTCAGAAAGCACACAGCATCTTCAGTGACCACAAGGAGCAGAATTTTAAAAGCTATCTTCCATTTTTCACATAACTACCTTTGAGTAAAAAGTTCAACACTACCAGAAGACTCACAGTTAGTATTTGTGATAGTGATTGCGATTCACCAGTCTAAGGTGAATTGTTTAGTTTTCCCCACCCTGATTTTATGTCACCATTTGCAGTGCTGATAAAGTATTTGGGCTTTTTCCCACCAACATCCATTTTCTAAGTAGTGATTTATTTTAAAATACAATATTAAAGACTTCCAGGATGCTTTCTGGGGTTTGAGAATCTCTTGTGGGAAGAGCAAGAAGTCAAAGCAAGCCAAGACTACTTTAGAGAGACTACAACCTAGCTCTGCTGTATCTGTGCAGTTTGTCTTTTTCCTCACTTCAGTCAGTACTAACCCAAAGTGTAT
>VZTM01029760.1:0-33463 GCA_013400555.1 Jacana jacana | reverse complement strand
ATGAGAAAGCACAAGGGCCAGACCACAAGAAAAGACACACGGTTGTAAGAAATGGTGTTGGGGCATGAGAAAGGGACTAAATGTGAGAAAGGGAGCAGGTGCAAGAAAGAGCGACTGAGAAAGAGCAAGCACATGAAAATTATTATGTGTGGAGAGCAAGAGCAAGAAAAAGAAAGAGTTAGAGAAAGAGCAAGAGAGGGAGAGAAAACTTTCAAGAAAGAAAGTACTCAAGGAGGGGACAGAAAGAGGTTATGTGTGGGGAAAAGAGATGGTACAAAAGAAGTGAGAGAGCACAAGAAAAAAACATGCAAAAATCCAAGCTTGTATATGTGAGAAGGACCAGAGGGTCACAAGAAAGGGCATGAAGTTGGAAGGACATCAAGGACACAAGACATGAGGCAGGTGCACCAGCATGTAAGAAAGCATGTTCATGAGAGAAATTATGATTAAAAAAGGGATAGAAGGAGGGAAAGAAGGAGCAGAGAAGTAAGGGTAGAGAGAAGGGAAAGAGAGAAAAGGAAGGAGAAAGTGAAAGATAGCATGTGGATAAGAGCGTACAGCAAAGACAGACATGGCAGGAGAAAAAGAAAGCATGCAAACAAAAAGTGAGGGTGTGATAAAGAGTGAAAACAAAGTCACAAGAAATGGTCAAAGTAACAAGAAAGAGGTGTGAGAAAGCACATAAGAGCATAAGAATGGTTCAACAAGGGGAGTTAGAGAGCAAGGTCATGAGAAGGAGGAGTGGACATTAGAAAGATTGCGACTGTGTACCAGAAAGCAAACATGGGAGAAACAGCAAGTTGATGTAAAAGAATGAGACAGAGGGTGAGAGAGAGTGGGCGTGCAAGGGTGAGAGGGATAAAGTGAGTGTGATAAAGGAGTGTGAAAGTGCTAGAAACATTGGGCAGGAGAAAGGATGGGAATACATGAAGGCATGAGCACATGCAAGAGAATATATGTGTGCAACAGAGCAGAGAGAAAGAGTTTGAGTATGAGAAAGGTAGAATGCGTGTGAGAAAAGGAGGGAAAGATTGATAGAAAGTGCGAGTGCAAGAGAAAGAGGGATACTGACAAAGGTAATGAGAAACAGCATGTGAGTGTGAGAGAAAGAGAGCGCCCACAAAAAGCACGAGAATGAGAGAGTCTGAACAATACAAAGAATGAGTGCAAGAGCACATGAAAGGATGGGTAAGGTGTGGGAAAGAGCAAGGGAACAAGAAAGAGTGAGGGCATGTGAGAGAATATGCTTAAGTAAGAGCAGGCACAAGAAAGAGTGAGCACAAATGAGAGAGAGAGAGTGCGACAGAGGATGGCCAAGAAAGCAAGTGCAAGAAAAGAAGCGTGCATGAAAAAGCACAGAAGAGTGAGAAAGAGAACACCCAACAAGGAGAAAGTGTGCCTCAGTTTACAAAAGAATTTTATGTGCTGACTGGGTATACTTTGTATATTTCCTTTGTAGGAGGTAAATAATGCAAGAAATAACTTTCCTTCAGAGCAACCCAAAGTTGGGGTTGCCCAACTGAAAGTGAAATTTTCTTCCTTCCGTTTTTGAATTTCTTTTTAAGTTAGGTCTACTTTTATAACAAGAAATGCAACGTCAGTAAAGTTTTCCATTTCACACGTCAAGTCTTTTAGTAGTTCAGAGCATACTAAATATCACAGAGCAACATGAGAGACAGCAGAAGAAAGCAATAATGTATTTCTGGAGTAGTTAGAACATTCCTTTCTCCCGCATGGGATCAGAAAGCCTTTTGAAGCCCTTTGCATCTGGATTTTTATGGGAGAAAAGATCCCAGTTCAGATCTAGAAGAGAATAATTGTCTGTAGCTCTTTTGTTTGCATGATACTATGATCATGGCATGCAGAGACTAGATTGATCGTAAGGTGGAGAGAGGTGCATTTAATAATGCATCAGGACATTTTCCAGCTCAGTGTTTAAACAGGAACTCCTGTGTATGATAAAAATCCTGCTAACATGAACAATGAGTATATGAAGATGGGAAGCACTACAAAGCTCTACCACTGAGAACCCTTCTACTCATGCTACACTTTAGAGGATGGTCTTTCCGCATTCAGATAATCCTTCTTTGTCAAAACACATATTTTTGAGTCAAACCCATTTCTAAGTAACAACATGTCACAATAGCCATAGCAACATTAAATTCTTTCTATTTATTCTGTGGTTTTGTTAACATATGGAGGCTCTATCTACTTAATAATGTATCTATTACATCACTTTTAAGAATACTTACTTTCTCTGCATCTTGCACCATAGAAGCATATGCCAAGGGCTGTTTCAGTTTATAACATTAGATGTAAGTTATTTTACACGGTGCTGTAAGCACATCTTTACACCAACTATTGAAATAAAAATATATAACTAATTCAATGCTAATGAAGACAATTAGACTTTCACTCAGCACTTAGCTCTATGTTTTACTAGCAAAAGTGCTAGTTAGCAAGCCACCATATGGAAGAAAAATAGACAAATGAAAGTGATCTTATTTGGCTTAGACCCTAAGAACATTGCTCAACTTGAATAACTGATCTGAGTAACCCTGTGATTAGGATTGTCGTACACTTTCTCTACTGCCCTCCTCACACAGGTTTCTGATAACAAGATGTCAGCACCTCTTAAGTATCTGAAATTCTTCCCTGTCTTCATTAGTTCCATTACTAATGCCACTGTTTACTGCCAAAGAAGGTAGGCTCTAGTCTTCAAGTACTGTCTGGTGTAAGGAAGTCTTTCGTGCCCTTCAAATCCACTTTCTTATGGACACTTTACTGAAATTCAGTTTTTCTTTCAAACAGAATTGCATCTGGCTGCATCTTTCTTAGTAAATGAGATGATGGACAAGAATGAACCAGGGTACTCTAACACGATGACCTGCACTGGTGTGCCCCCTGCCCACACTTGTTTTATGTCAATTAACAGACATCCATATGACTCTTTGGCACAGTTGTTTAAAACGCCATCAAAGGCAGATTGCATGCCTTTGTTTAAGATGCAGGCAGATTGCATGCAGCTACCTTGCTTTGAAGGATTTACTAGAACACAGGTGCTTGTGTGCCGAGGAGACTAAATGCCTAGACACATTCCTGGGTGTATACCTTTTTAATTGGAGCCTCTGTAGAGAAATATGAGTAAAGTCTGTTATTTGGGCTAAGTGTACAATCGTGCTCAAATATGGCCCCATCTAAAGATACACTTCTGCTGCTTCCAGGAGTAAAAGCTACCAAACCAATAAAAGTCTAACCTGTCGGAAAAGAGACTAACTCAGGACAGGATTTACTGGTAGTGTTCCAGGTGAATTGGTGCTAGCCCCAGTGTGTCTATCTTGGATACTGGAGAACTGATTCAGGAAAATAGTGTCAGGAAAACATTCTACCTTAACTAAAGGACTTGACAACCCAATAATGTATTTTATTTCTTAGATTTGTAGGATGCTGTCATTTTTTAGGCGAAGTATCAAAATAGATGGTTTATCAATATAATTTCTTGCAATTCATACAGAACAGTGCTTGGTTGGGGCACCTCTCTGTATATTGTCCATAACACAAATCGTATTGTTCTGATTTAATTGTCTGACATGCTAAGCACAATAAAATGGTAAAGACACTGCAAATTCAGGGCCTAAGGTTGACCTTTTAACATGATATGTCTACAAAAGAAGGGACCTTTATGCTTCTTTTATTTTGTAAATGGAAAAGGGACACAAGGTTTTGAGAGCATATCTAATTTGTCTGTAAATCGCTTGATACCAAGGCAATAAGTCTGATGAAAAATTAATCTCAGTTGAGAACCCAAATAATTCTGAAGTCAACTCAGGACAAAAAAACACCTCATGCTGCAACACTCATACTAGATCAAAGGACTCCCAGGTGGCACCAGATTGAAGTAATTTCTGTCTGCCTCCCTGCAAAGCAAGAATCCAGTCCAGCCTCCAAAGCCCTCGCAACCATCTTGTGAATCTTGTGCGTCTTCAGTCTCCGTGTCACCACTCGCTGGGCTGGCCCATAACACTGTGCCTCTCATGTTAAAACTATGTCTCAGTTTCATGGACAGATATGAAAGCAAACCCACAGAGATTCAAGTCCAACAGCATAAATTGTTGTTTCTTTAACGATGATAACAGTTGTACCACTTTGGATCAACCAGAAGTCTGGTTCTACTCTATTTTTAAAAAGAATATTCTTGTCATTCTCTCAGGTTCTGCTTACTTCAGTCACTATACTCTGTAGGGTAGAAAACTATTGTCTGAGCTATAAAACAGTGTATTTTACAAATATATGCATATGTACACACACATGCACACAGTTTCACACTTGCAGTCTGAAGTCTTGTCAGATGTGAATGTCAATGTGAAGAAAATACTTCCATGAAAGTACTTTTATTGCTTTGAAAGCTCTTTCTATTCTGCCTGCTGACAGTCTAAACATCTCTTCCACAGTTTTAAGTTAGCAGTTACTCCAGATGTTCACTTGATGTAAATCAACAGTCATGTCTATTCATCAATAGCTAATTGCATCTAGTAAGGAACTGGCTCCTCTAGTGTCTTTGAAAGATGTATTTAAAGCCTAATTACTTTGTTGCTGTGCATTATTTCTAACTTGTTTTCCTGAAGAGAAAAATACCCTCATATTTATATTTCAACCACTTTATTACCAGCCTTTTCCCAGTCACAGGCTGACAGATAAAAGTAGCTAGTGTACATACTTGGGTCACCAGCTCATTTCCTAAGCCAGAGAGTCTGATTACAGAAAGAAACTGCACTGTGTCGCATGCATAGGGAGAGCTGCAAAGGGCTCTCAGCTTTATGAAATACATTAGTGACCTATGAATTATCTTTAGATCTTGATAGCTTGTGAGATGTTTTGCCAGGTGCTCAAAAGATTACCACAGCGGCTCTCATGGAAAGCCTGTAAAGAATGGAGGTTATCTTCTTAGCAGCAATCTTTAAACAGAACTAATTATTTCATTACAGAAACTATCATGGCACCAGCTTTCACTTGTCTGAAATGTCCATTATTACTGCAGTCATTATCTCTCTCACAGAAACTCCAGTTGCTGCATAACCAGCTTAAGAGAGAAACTGCAACTTGACTTACTCTCAGCCACACAGTTCACCCTGCATTTTGTATAAATGCCGATTTCTCAGTTGATACAAGGCTCAACATCTTTTTAAAAAGTGAACTGCATAGAAAGCAAGAAGCTGCCCCGATGGAACAATAAACTATTGCTACAACACATCTGTCCCAAAGAATGGCAGAAATTAGAATTTTCAAGCTGTTACAGGTTGTATCACAAAGTCATTGTTAACTTTGAACAAATGCACAGGTATTCACATTAAACTATGATCAAAAGTGTCATTGAATTCCCAGGGAATTATTTTTTAACAGTGACTTATCACAGAATCCTAATATACCACTGCATTTTACTTTAAATACTCCAAAACAGCTTTTAATCCTTATGATCTGGAGAACACCAGCACTTTGCACTAAGACAGCATTAGCCTTTGGGAACAGTCTATAGAAAGCAGTTCCCCTATATGAATTTGTGTCAGTGCAGTTTGAATATTGATTTTTATTGTTCTTTCTAAGCATATGGGGAAGATATACTAAACATCTGGACAAAAGATGAAAAATGGGCAAGCAGAGCTACTGTGCAGTGTAAATACAGAAAATAAACTCATCTAATTACCACTACTAATACTGAGCACTGGTATTGACAGATGGTTAAGCTTTGAAAACAGAAACAGTTTCTGTGGATTTCCTATCCTGATTTACCTGTTCTTTCTGACCAGTTGTCTTGGGATGTGGAAAGAGAGGGAAGGAAAACAAAACAAACAAAAAAACAAAAAACAACAACAAAAAAAGAGAAAGTAAAAATAAAAAAAAAAGAAGAAAAGGATCCTAAATTAACTCATAAATATTGCCATATGACTGGATTAGCCCTAATGACTATGAATTTGTGCTTTCCTAATAGAAAGTGAATGCTTTAAAAGTTCTAGCAGTTCTCCCAAACTACTTGAAAAGGAAAGGAGATACTACTAGCTCAAAAAAAAAAAAAAAAGCATAAAGCAAATTATAGCATACATATATTTAGTAATTTTAACATACATATGAGACATTTTACTGTGTTGGGGTCAAATGCCTCATGTTTAAGTCTGCATGGTTTTGTACTAGTCACAGATAGTGCACAATACACTTATTTTATGCTTTTTACTTCATCTTATTTTTCCTAAATCATATCTTGCTATGTATAATTTTTCATACTTAAACTCTGCTAGCAATACTCACTATTACACAACCCTTGAACAGTTTCTGATATAACACCTTGATTTTTTTTCCATTCAAATACACCCACAAGTTCAGTTTATCAACTCAGAAAACCACTAAATAAAAACACATGTGTGTACACTTACCAGAGAAAAACAGAAAAGATTCATGTTGGTGTTGAGATCCACTCCAGCACCCCAAAATTGTGCTCCACAAACTCCCGCCGCGCAATGCAGCTCCTCCTTGCTCTCCCAGCTGTTTGTACATTTCCCCCTGGAGATTACTGCAAGATAAAATCCCTGCAATAATCCACTGGATTCAGAGCCCATTATCAAATGAGACAGGCTTCCCAGGCCAGTACAAACTGTTTTCTGAATTAAAGAACAATGTTTACCAACAAGACAAAAGCATGGTCTGAATGATTATGATGGACTTGGGAAATGCGCTCTTGCAGCCTGTTGTTTCCATTTAATTTATCATCTAATAGAAATAAAACTCTTTCTGCCTAAGACCACTGGAACATACAGCGAGCTCCAAGGCAAATCTTCTCAGCATGCTCAGATTACCAAAAGACACACAGAAATTCTTGGAAAAGACTGATCATATTATTAATTTACAAAATGCAGTAGTTATTACTGACTACATTTTGAATGGGACCATCTTACTTAGGGACCTTGGAAATAAAATTTGCATACCACAATCAAATAATTTTTTAAAAAATCACAAACAAACCCCAAAAACCTCACACTCCAGGCCTGTACACTGAAGAATACCACACCAGTGCCTGAACATGTTGACTGCTTGGTGATGTAGATGAAGACTAAACCAATTTTGATCTAAAAAAATGCCAAACCTGGAAATCAAAAAATCGGGAGTATTCAAAGCTGATCCATGGGTTATAATAAAAGGTATTATAGTCTATGCTGGCAGGCAGACAAGGGATAAGCAATTGTAAAAAAAAGCAGTAGCCTATGTCACTAACTGGTATAAATCAGCAAAACACCATCACCTGTAGTGGAGGTCAACTACAGTATGAGGAAGAAATAATGATGAAAATACTTTCAGTCTCAAATTGTTTCAGATTATGAAATTCCTGAAATTAAGCTGGTTTTAGAATAACATTACCTCCCAACTCACAGTTAATTTTCCATGGCTCTTATGTGAATGCTATAATATTTGGTTCCATGAACAAGCAGCAGTTGGTAATAAAGAAATAAGGTGAAATTCACCATAAATGGAGAAGTAGTGTCATTATGTGACCAAGATCTTGATTTTCTTTCTTTGGGTCCAGAGCTTCATATCTGTAAACATCAAACATCTCTTTCATTGATCATTCTTTTGACTACAGTTTATTCTGTTCCTTTTGCAGTTTGATTCTTTCCCCCAGTGAATTTGAAACCTCCATATTTTTTGCAGGATAAATATATTTTAACATAAATTTTTTCTACCGTGAAAAAAAGCCCAAATGAGGCTCACAAAAAGGCACACTGACAAACACCAGAGAAGAAATAAGATTTAAGATTTTAAAAGCAAAAGATCATTAGTTTACAGTTTTCCTATTTACTGTGTAGCATATAAAAGTCTTTTTTAAAGGCTTTTCCCAGGCCTCCTTTTCAGTTATCATTTCAGGTTGGTTTTCTACATCAGAAAAGAAGAGCTGGCTATGAAGAGCTTCATGTAAACTGTTACAGATAAGAAGCCAATTAACCAGAGGTTTCTCGTTTACTTCTCCTACAATCTTGAGGAACACTGACAGATTTTTGTCGATTACCACCTAGTGACACTTTCTGAATGTGGTTATACAAAAATAGACATCTGAGAGGCCTAGCTTGCCACAGATGGGCTTGCATTTACTTTGTGGCTCACTGGTTAGTTTCTTTGTGAGGGGACAAGTTCTTACCCTTCTTGTTCCTCAGGTTCTCCAGCTGGAAAAACTAAAATAACAGCACAAACCTCATGTGCAAAGTAATATGAAAGGAATGATTATAAATGCCCTATCCCAGCTATAGAGAATTACTTTTTTCTTTCTCTTTTAATGCCTATTTACAGTAATAGCTATCTGAAAAATTCCAGAAAGACTGAGAAGCTAATAAACGACAAGATATAATAAAGAACCAACATGTAATTAACTTGAAGGGGGTATTTTTTTCATTCAGACTGACTTAATCTCTTGATTTGGGATTGTGCCTTTTGAGGTTGTTGTGCCATGCATATTTTCTCAGAGAACTTTAGGATGTAGTTTCATAATTTTATTTGTGTCATAGTTTAATCCTTCCCCCATTTCCTTCTTTTCCCACCTTTACACACTGGGCATGATGTCACATGGCATGGAATATACCTTTGGTCAGTTAAGGTCAGCTGTCTTGACTCTATGTCCTCCTAGCTTCTTCACTCCCAGTCTACTCACTGGTGGGGCAGTACAGGGAGGAGAAAAGGCCTTGACTGCTCAGCGACAACCAAAACCATCGGTGTACTATCAATATTGTTTTCATCCCAAATACAAAATGTAGCACCATGCCAGCTACTATTAAGAAAGTTAAATCTATCCCAGCTGAAATCATGAGAATGCCACAGATCCTCAAGGTAACAAATAGCTAAGAAAGCGCAGATGTTACACTAAGCTACTCAGTTTTCATTTTGCTTATGTTAGTAGACAGAGAAAAAAGAGAATAATTTTAGGGGGAAAAATATCAAAAGAAAATAAGTAGCCTGTATCTACACTTACAGGCATACACATATATGACGAGCCACTATGTAGGAAGGCAAAAATGCAGAGCTGTACAAGACAACCTTTTGTGAAGTGAACTAAATGCTCATCTGGAAACTTTCTAGGGCATTGGGCCAACTCTTGTTTCAGTTGTTCATTTGGACAGGTGCAATTCATCACATCAAGCTTGAAATCTCATGAGCAAAGTACATTCCATTGAAGTAAAATGTGAAAACCAGAGGCAGGCTTTTCACAAATACAGAACTGGAAATTGAAACTGTGAGTCCTACCAGTTTAGACTCTGTGGATGTGCCTCCTGAGTGCATGACCCAGATGGCTTGTCTGACTTCTTTCATCTCTGAAAAACAGAACTCCAACATTCGATTGCTCTCACTTCCTATCCTGGTGCATTCATCCTTTTGCTTCCAGCTGTGTCAACTCTTGTCATATATCTATACTGAAGGCATTATGGTGACAGCATTGGATGAAAGTTATTCAAGTCAGTTTTAAAATATTCAAATGTCCTGCTTGAGAAACAGAGAAATTTAGCCCGATCTGATTTCTATTCTGATGGGCCAATAGCTTTACAAAAAACAACCTTCAGTGAAGACTTCAAGTGGGAAGCTTTGCTGCAGATACTCTAGACGCAAGCCATGAAGCCCCTGAGATTAAAGACTGCAAATTTTTTATTACATGTTTTTGGGTACTTGCAGTGTTAAGACTTCTCTTATGAAAAGGTAATATTTTAGACCTCTACTAATTCACTGATACAGCCATCTGTAAAGGTCAAGCTTTTTGGTACACTTAAAATCATCAGGTTCCAATCCTAGACTAATAAATTACCAACTGTGAGGAAACACCTATGATGATAATGAAAAATCAAGATGAATAATATAAATAAAATACACAGCAAGCGTTCTTAATGCCACTTGATATCACAGCTGTCTGTGTAAAGAATTTGAGCTTTGAAAATAATTTAAAAAACTGTAAATAAGTAGAACAAATTTGAAGGTAACATCAGTGTTGGTGACATTTATGCACATTTTCTCTGGTATAAATAGGAGCAATTTACAGCAGCAGCAGCATGCCAGAACAGCAAACCCACAGCATAACAATGGTACAGAAATCAGTTTTACCAAACAGGAAACACTTGAACCTTCACTTTCTAGCTCTAATCTTGCATTACTGTTAGCATTTAATTCTCTTTCTTCACTGCTTCATGATTTCCACATTCTTGCAAGTAGTTCAAACACATTTAAAAAGAAAAATTCCCACAAGTTGAGGCTTTCATATATTGAGGTTTCTATTCCTGCTCAATGAAAAAGCTTCATGGCTGATATCTCCAGGCATCCTTGGCCTTTTCAGGAAACTGGATTTCAGCTGCATATTCACAGTAAGTGTCAACACATAATCTAGCCTGGGATACAAGAATTATTGTCGAGACATGATTCAGGTACTCACAATTCTGCCTTGGCTTCAGGCTCCCAGCCCTGTACAAGCCATTCTACTGGTGCAGCTCCATCTGTTACGGGAAAAACTCACCAGCAGAGCTGTGCAACTTGCAGATTTCTTTGGTTTGGTGGACAAAGGAGAAATAATGCATTAGTAGCTGTTAACCTGGACACATTTCGGTATATCTGGAACTAATATGTACCCCTTTTTTCTTTTCCCTTCCTTGGTCTGTTCCAGAGTATAGCTATCTGTAATGAAAAGGTGCACCTACTGCTACTCTGATCATCATCTATTTGTCATCTGAGTGTCTTCCAGTGGATATAATATATCTGGACCTTAGAAAAGCATTTGACACTGTCCCCCACAGAATTCTCATGGAAAAACTGTCTCCTCATGGCCTGGATGAGCGTACGATCTGCTGGATCGAGCACTGGCTGGAAGGACGATCCCAAAGGGTGGTGCTCAATGGAGTTAAATCCAGCTGGCATCTGGTCACAAGTGGTGTTCCTCAGGGCTCAGTATGCGGGCCTTTCCTTTTTAATATCTTCATTGATGATGTAGATAGGGACATAGAAAACACTATCAGTAAGTTTGTGGATGACACCAAGTTGGATGCGAGTGTTGATCTGGTTGAGGGCAGGGATGCTCTACAGAGGGACTTGGACAGACTGGATAGATGGGCCAATGTTAATGGCATGGCCTTCAATGAGGCCAAGTGCCAGGTCCTGCACTTGGGCCACAACAACCCCATGCATCGCTACAGGCTTGGGGAAGTGTGGCTGGAGAGCTGCCTGGCAGAAAAGGACCTGGGGGTGCTGGTCGACAGGCGGCTGAACATGAGCCAGCAGTGTGCCCAGGTGGCCAAGAAGGCCAATGGCATCCTGGCTTGCATAAAGAATAGTGTGACCAGCAGAAGTAGGGGGGTGATTGTCCCCTTGTACTCAGCACTGGTGAGGCCACACCTTGAGTATTGTGTCCAGTTCTGGGCACCTCAGCACAAGTGAGATTTCGAGGTGCTGGAGCGAGTACAGAGGAGGGCAACGAAACTGGTGAAAGGCCTCGAGAATAAATCTTATGAGGATCGATTAAGGGAGTTGGGATTGTTTAGTTTGAGGAAGAGGAGGCTGAGGGGAGACCTCATCACTCTCTACAACTACTTGAAAGGGCATTGTAGAGAAGTTGGTGCTGGTCTCTTCTCTTGGGCAATTAGCGATAGAACAAGAGGGAATGGCTGCAAGCTGCAGCAGGGTAAGCTTAGGCTTGACACTAGGAATAAATTCTTCACAGAAAGAGTGGTCAGGCACTGGAATCAGCTGCCCAGGAAGGTGGTGGAGTCACAATCCCTGACTGTGTTTAAGAGTAGATTGGATGTGGTGTTGAGGGATATGGTGTAGGGGAGAACTTGTAGATTAGGGCTGATGGTTGGACTTGATGATCCCAAGGGTCTCTTCCAACCTATATGATTCTATGATTCTATGATTCTACCTTTGTATAGATTTAAGACTAAGAGCAACATTGCTACTGTCTGATATAATAGAGTGTTAAATACATAACTAATCAAATGCTAAGGGGTCACATTTCTCTATTCACTCCATACAAAAGGCTGAATTATTACTTTATCATGAGCTCAAGGTAAACATACTGTTTGCTACTATGCTCCTCAGGCTGCTCTGGTGTAAACTGGCAGTGAGATACTCAGTCCGTTAGAGGCTTCTTCTTGATTCTCCCATTTCCTTGGAAAGAGACTGTGTATCTACCTTCAGCAAGTACTAATCCAATACACCACATATTCTCTAACATATGAAGGCAACCATGTAGGTGGCACATTGGATGAAACTCCTGCCTCATTTCATCTCTTTCTGTTCACTTAAATCAAGCAGATGAATCACGGAATCATATAATCATCATGGTTGGAAGAGACCTTTATGATCAAGTATAACTGTTAACCTAGCAATGCCAAGTTAACACTAACCCATGCTGCTCAGCACTACATCTACATGCCTTTTAAATACCTCCAGGGATGGTGAACCAACCACTTCCATGGGCAGCCTGTTCCAACAATTGATAACCCTTTTGGGGAAGAAATTTTTCCTAATATCCAAGCTAAACCTCCCCTGGCACTTGTCCTAGTGACTGTGATCTGGGAGAAGAGGCCAATAACCACTCTGTTACAACCTCCTTTCAGGTAGTTTTAGGAAGCGATAAGGTCTCCCCTCAGTCTCTTTTTCTCCAGACTAAACAGCCCCAGTTTCCTCAACTGTTCCTCATAACACATGTGCTCTGGACCCTTCACCAGCTTCATTGCTCTTTGACATGCTTCAGCGCATCAATGTCTTTCTTGTAGTGAGGGGAACAAAAATGAACACAGTATTTGAGGCCTCACCAGTGCTGAGAACAGGAGACAATCACCTCTCTAGTCCTGGTGGCCACACTATTTCTGATATAAGCCAGGATGCTATTAGCCTTCTTGACCACCTGGGTTCACAGCTCATTCATATTCACCCAGCTATTGACCAAAACCTCCATGTCCTTTTCCACCAGGTAGCTTTCCAGCCACTCTTCCCCAAGCCCATAGCGTTCCATGGGGTTGTTGTGACCCAAGTGCAGAACCCAGCGTTTGGCCTTGTTGAACCTCATACCATTGGCCTTGGCCCATTGATCCAGGCTGTCCAGATCCAACTATAGAGCTTAGAGCTTTCTGCCCTCAAGCAGATCAACACTCCTGCCCACCTTCGTTGGCATTGTCTACAAATTTACTGAGGGTACACTAGATCCTTGCATCTGGATTGCTGATAAAGATAGTAAACAAAACTGGCCCAAATACGGAACCCTGAGGAACATCATTTGTGACTGGCAGCCAGCTGAATTTAGCTCCATTCACCACAATTCTTTGGCCTTGGCCCTCCAGCTAGTTTTTCACCCAGCAAAGTATATGCCCATCCAAGCCAGGAGCAGTCAGTTTCTCTAGGAGAATGCTGTGGGAATTGGTGTCAAATGCTTTATTAAAGTCCTTTACTAAGGACTGCGGCCTTTCCCTCATCCCCTAAGCAGGTCACCTTGTCACAGAAGAAGATCAGGTTAGTCAAGCAGGACCTGCCTTTCATAAACCCATGGCAGAGCAATTCTGTGCAGAACGTTTTCCTTATTGACGCACAACCCATGACCAAGTCCTCTATGAGAACCCACCATTTGAACCTGGGAAACTGCTATTATAAAACAAGTTTAACATTTTCTATTATTAATGTCTCCTGAAGATACTTCAAATGTTAGAAAGCTCCATTTCAGACCACAAACACAATAGAGTCTCTAAGACAGAGCTGCTAGCATTTGATAGTCCTGAATCAAATGTTCCAATCACTGGCTCTAAATTACATCTACTTAATAGTTTGGAAAGGACCCATGAAGTACTAACTAAAAATCTGATTCTTTAAACGTTATTGATTTTTTTTTCTTTTAGAATCTCCTTCAATTTAGAGACAGCTTCTTAATTTCCTCCTTTTACATTCAGTAGCTAATTAAAAAGTAAGGAAAAAGCTTCACAACCCCCTCACCTCTACCAAAGCGCAGTATTCCCCTCCTCCTTTGAAAAGACATTTTTACAGAGGCAACGATCAATTCAACACAGAAGCTTTTAGACCTTTGCTACAAGGATTTGCAACCAGTTCAAGATTATTTTAAGCTCACTTAGCATAAGTACCCATAACATTTACTTCAGCCCTGAAAAGCAAGAAAATAAAGACACAAAGAGCCAACATTTTATAACTCAAATAGGCAAATTTATTTTCACAGGTTCCAGAATCCCAGAGAAGGATTTGTGCCTGCTAAAGTCACTGGTAAAATTCCCATCAAATTCAATGCAATCAGAATTTCATGCACTTTTTCCTGCTAACTGATCATATTGAATCACAACATCAAAAAAGCACATGGTGTTTTCCATACAATTAATTCTAACATCCAGCCATGCCTTGAAACTACAATTCCTTCTAGGATAAATAATTGTGTTGTTCTTTCCCTTGTCCCAAAAGATTTACTTTTTTTTTTTTTTTCAGAGCGGTTATATTTTAATCAAAGGAAAAACTGCACCTCTGCTCTAGAGAGGAAATGTATATTTCCTAAATGGTAATGCCAAATCTTCTGCTCTATAATTTTACTGAAACTCAATGAATCTGGCCCACATATTCTTTATTGCTATCTAGCACTATACTGCAATTTAGAGTGAAAACTGCTAACTTCTATCGTCAGGCCAATTTATGTATTATCAGACAAAACTGATGTCTACAGTGAATTATGGGTATAGGAGTCATTATCTTCTAGGAGCACCTTGAAAACGAGATGTCTAATCTCAATAATGTAAGTTTCCTGGTTAAATAAATCCCCTGTGCTTAGTAATTCTATGCCTTTATAGAAAAGATGTCACCCCCCCACACACCTCCTCAGACTTTAAAAAGCATTTTACAGCCTCAAGGGGATTTGAATCCTCACTAAATGGAATTGATTTCTGGACTTACTACTTAGTATTCTTAATCACACAGTTCATGCATTTTTGTTATGTAATGGATTGGGAAATTCAAAGAACCAGCCTGTTTTGCAAACATTTGGCTTCCCATCACCCTACTTGCTTTTTACTTTGATGGCTTTTTTTTTTAATATCAGGATGACAGTCTTAATAAGCACACCCTGACTGAAACAGCTCCAACAATCAACATTGCCCTCTAAGTTTGTGGCCACCTAGGTCTTGCGTGAGCATTTAAGAACAGAACTTTGAAAGGCCAGCAGAGGTTTTCCAATCCACTATGCAAGAAAGATTGCCTCTCCCCATTTGCCTATACCAATTCAGGTTAAGGACTTTAGTCATCTATTTCTTCCTTGAGAGCCTGATCCAAAGATAAATGAAGCCAAAAAGAATCTATCTATCGATCTGGGCAGTTCTGGCAACTTAATTCAGAGCTCCTCTACCAATTTACACACTAAGCTGGATACAGCCTGATGATAGTCTCTCTAACCTAACTTGCACCCACTCCCTGCAGCCACTCCTGTTCCCATGCACCACTTTACCTCCAGGAGATATCCACAGGTGGTTGCTGACAGCCCCAGGCTCCAAGTGAAACAAAAAGAGCCAGCTGGCTCACACAACCCACAGTACCTAGATGAGTAGCCTCTGAGCAGAATGTACTATTTTGTCCGTACCACCATCTTATCTGCAGTTTTCTGGGCTGGAACTGGTTCTTAGCCAGCCAATTCAGACTTGCATCTGCCTATATTTGTAGACACAATACCAGGCTAAAAATATTGTTCTGACCTTCAGGAGTCTATACAGAGACTCTGGGGTCCTGTCTCAGCTCTCACTCTCATACAAATCAGGAGTAATTCCCTGGAAGATAGTGAAGTCACAGTAGTAGAAAAATTATAGACTAACAATTTAATTGGTGAGTTTCTGGCTTATGTTCTAATTTCCCTATCAAGTTTGTCAAGTTCACCTTTCTGGAAATCAAGATTAGGAACTCATACATTCCCCATTCGCTTTTCATACATTTCATTGATTTTTAGCTGATTTAGATATGTACCTGCTGCCAGTAGCTTGTTCTTTTATAAATTGTTCCAAATAAATTGTCTACTAGTACCATATTTTGACTACACTAATTCTAAGTTAGACTCAGTAGCTTTTTGAAACCAACTTCCTTATATACAGCAATTCTTTTATACAACCAGAGAAGGCCAGCAATCTGTATCAGTTATACATTAAAAGCTATACAGCTGCTGTTGTGCCAGATAAAGCTTTTCTCTAACACTCTGCAATTTAAGTTTCAATCTATACTTAGTACAGTGATAAAACCAAATGATGTAGACCAGTTCTGAATTTTGAGTACCAACACATCCAGGAAGTACAAAATTTTCTTAAAATGCAAAGATCTAAACACTTTAGGACTGCAAATATAGCCATGGAATCAATCACACCAAATAGTTCATGTCACAGCAATAGAATAATAGCGTCATAGAATCATTCAGGTTGGAAGATACCCCTGGGATCATTGAGTCCAACCATCATCCTTAATCTACAAAGTTCTCCCATACACCATATCCCTCAACACCACATCTACTCTTAAACACAGTCAGGGATGGTGACTCCACCACCCTCCTGGGCAGCCGATTCCAGTGCCTGACCACTCTTTCTGTGAAGAATTTATTCCTAGTGTCAAGCCTAAACTTACCCTGCTGCAGCTTGCAGCCATTCCCTCTTGTTCTATTGCTAATTGCCCGTGAGAAGAGACCAGCACCAACTTCTCTACAATGCCTTTTCAAGCAGTTGTAGAGAGCAATGAGGTCTCCCCTCAGCCTCCTCTGCTACAAACTAAACAGTCCCATCTCCTTCAATTGCATTTCATAAGATTTATGCTCTAGGCCTTTTATCAGTTTTGTTGCCCTCCTCAGTACTTGCTCCAGCACCTCAAGATCTCTCTTATCCTGAGGAGCTCAGAACTGGACACAATACTCAAGGTATGGCCTCACCAGTGTTGAGTACAAGGGGACAATCACCTCCCTACTTCTGCTGGTCACACTGTTTCTTATAAAGCCAGGATGCCGTTGGCCTTCTTGGCCAACCAGGCACACTGCTGGCTCATATTCAGATGCTTGTCAACCAACACCCCCAGGTCCTTTTCTGCCAGGCAGCTCTCCAGCCACACTTTCCCAAGCCTGTAGTGGTGCATGGGGTTGTTGTGGCCCAAGTGCAGGACCTGGCACTTGGCCTTGTTGAAGCTCATGCCATTAACATTGGCCCATTGATCCAATCTATCCAAGTACCTCTGCAGAGCTTCCCTGCCCTCAAGCAGATCACCTAACTTAGTGTCATCCACAAACTTACTGATAGTGTTTTCTATGTCCCTATCAACATCATCAATGAAGATATTAAAAAGGAAAGGCCCACATACTGAGCCCTGAGGAACACCACTTGTGACCGGCTGCCAGCTGGATTTAACTCCATTGAGCACCACCCTTTGGGATCGTCCTTCCAGCCAGTGCTCGATCCAGCAGACTGTATGCTCATACAGGCTATGAGGAGCCAGCTTTTCCATGAGAATTCTGTGGGGGACAGTGTCAAATGCTTTTCAAAAGTCCAGGTATACAATATCCACTGTCTTCCCCTTATCCAACAGTCAGATCATCTCATCCAGTAATTGGATCATCAATAATAATAATACTAATGCTAATACTACTACTAATAAACACATGCTGCTGCACACATCACTGCCTGCCGGTTTTTAAGCTGTTTTTCATAGCTTAACAGATTCATGCTGTTTGGACAGACCCTTGATATTAGTTGGAAATACTTCTGGACAGACCTTTAACTGTTAGATATTAGCAAGACTTCATATTTTTCATCTGAGTTCTGCCACCTCATCCAGTGTCACCGAACAGTTACAGCCATGTAGCTGATTTTTGCAACAGTGCTATTTTTCAGAAGCAAGGATACATCAACTAAAGCAGTGGCAATTTGAGCTGTTTACATCCCTGTACATGTGATTTGCAGAGCCTCCAGCTTGGAGTGTCCTCGTTTTTGACGATCCATGACCCTGATATACTGTCTTACTGCCTCTCCATGTGTTATAGCACTTTCCTTCATTTCTACAAACATACCATGCCATGTGAGAGACGAACTGTATTTGCCTCTTAGGGCCCCTTTAATAAAAGTGGCAGTGCTCATGTCCTGTGGCTGCTCATGCCTTTATGTAACTGCAGAATATTCCCTGTCTTTACCCGACTATTGAAGAAATTACTGCCTTTTATTAGGGTAATTAAATAAGCAAAAGAGACTGATGTTAAGGGGAAAAAGTCTGTGTACTGCTGTCAGAACATGTTGCAGGAGCAACACATGGGGTATCAGTGTGTTCTAAAATATTTGGGGAAAACAAAATTTAAATTTGATTATCTCATGCCAGTAAAAAATTGCATCAGCTACACACTGTCTGCACAAGGTGCATTAAACCCAGGCCTGTACAGTGGGTACCCTAGATGCCCTCTGCAACCCTAGAATAATCTTGGTGGAACACCAGCGCATATTCATTTATTTGGAGAACACCCTTGCTTGCTGTAGCTGAGTCCTGGTGGTACTTCAGACTGCCAAATTGTCTCAGAGATAGTAAATTTAAATTCATCCTAGTTAAACAAGATGCTTGGAGTTGCCAGTTCCTGAAACTTTATTAAAGGTTGAGTAGGTAAACTATCTCACCTCCGCCACCCTTATTTAGCAGAACAAGGTTACCTCAGGCAACTCAGCAAAAGTCTATGATGAATAACTTGAAAACTGAAATATACATGGGGAAAAAAAAAACAAAAACAAAACCAAAAATTAATAAAATAAAAAAAAAGGGAAAAAAAACCCAAACAAAACCAAAACCAAAAATCTGTTGAAGAAATTTTGGTGTTGTTCCACTTTAGGTACAACAGGATTTTTCAGCAGGAGAATTAGTATCATCTTAATGAACTATAGATATATTGAGAGGGGAGACTGAGGGAAAACTGTACTGTAGTGTTTCTGTGTTTGCATAGGAACTTCTACCTGGATAGCTTATTTGTTTTTAACTTATGAGAAAAAGGGACAGTCAAGACAGTTGTTGAAGAAGACTGGCATCCAGTGATGTGCAAAAGGGTACAGACAACAGATACAGTTATAGATGAAAGACTTGTACATCAAAGTGACCCCTCCCCCTGCAGCTCCCTCTGCTCTTATTTCACTCAAATTCTTCAAAGTAGGATTCAATGGAATAGATGACTTTTTTATCTTGGATAACCATAAAACAGACAAGATTAACTCTATTGAATCCAGATGTGGTTCGACAACCTGTTACCCTAATAACTCATGAAAGAAAACACTGCTGTATGCCGAAAGTGATGTCCAACACTAAGTTCCAAATGTCCATCAGGAATAGCTTAATCAATTGCATACATATTGGTCTCGTGCTACAAACTCCTAGAAGCAATATTAGCCAGTATACTGTATAAGTAGGACTTCAAAGATGGCTCTTCTAGACAGATTCCTACCTTCACTGTAGGCACTCATGTGGTAAACTTATTACCACATTTAAAGCTTAATAGTCTTTAGTACATCTACCCTTTGAACATCCCTATGACTGGGAATGTGGTACTATTCCCATATCATCATACAGTTGAGCCTATTGTTTGTATCACTAAAAAGCATAATCATACACATGTCATGCAGTGTGCATTTATGGTGATGTCTGAATCTAAAAAATTGATTTTCAAATCTGTAGTTGAAGTTAATTCCTCACTTTTAAGGTGTTTAATCATATTTAGAAATATAAAGTTTGTCTGTAAAGAAATCAAGATACTGTAGAATTCTTGACAGTAGTGAGCAGCTAGACAGCTACCCTACATTTAAATTAAATCAGGGTCTATAATTTATGCATTTGCATTCCTATATTACCTCTGTGATTAATCCGATTGCTTTCCTCAGGGCAAACTTACCCAAAGAAGCTTTGTAGAGAATAAGGGTAAAGGAGAGGACAGGACTGGCCCCTCCTGCTGTCTCTTATCTGTCAGCCCATCAATTGCAGCCCAGTTGTTGCAGCATCCTTTCCTGCTATGGGGCTTAGGGTTCAAATTTCCTTCTTGGTTTCTGTTCTCTTCTTCTATGGGATTTCTACAACTAACTAAGACTTTCTTCTTATGCAGAACCTTTAATTATGTTCTACTTTATTCAGACTAATTATATACCAGTTGAGCTGAGGGGGCTGTGAGGATGGGGGGATGTGTGTGTACATGTTTGTACATGACTCTGGCCTTCTTGCTAGAGCAGTACCTTGACATGGGATACAACTAGATTTCCCAGTCCCAGGCCAATAAACATTAAATATGAATTTAGTTCACTGGGGCAGAAATTAAAATTGTTGAAGCAAGTAAAAAAAGATATTTTGGAGAACTGGCTATAGGTGCTCAGGCAAGAAGTCTGAAGAAGAAAGAAACCTGAACCACACTCCAGAGTTGTAGATTTGTGTCCTCAGCACCCAATGAAGATACTTGCTTGCCCTAAGAATGAAACTGGAAGCAGTTTAATTCTCCAGTTCATAGAATCATAGAATTGTCCAGGTTGGAAGGGACCCTCAAAATTATCTAGTGCAACCATCAACTTAACTCTGATAAAAAACAACTCATTAAATCATGTCACTAAGCAGTACATCAACCCGTCTTTTAAATACCTCCAGGGATGGTGCCTCAACCACCTCCCTGGGCAGCCCATTCCATTCCTTGATAACCCTTTCAGCATGTAAAAAAAATTCCTGATATCCAAACTGAACCTCCCCTGGCACAATTTGAATCCATTTTCTCTTGTCCTATTGCCTGTGACTTGGGAGATGAGACCGACCCTCGCCTCTCTACAAACTCCTTTCAGGTATTTGTAGAGATCAATAAGGTCTCCCCTCAGCCTCCTTTTCTCTAGGCTGAATAACCCATGTCTCTCAGCCTCTTCTCTCTTTAGTGTGTAAATGTGCAGTATATGAATTACAATAGCCAGTCTCTAATTTTCTTTATTATCTGTAATGTGTGACCTCTCCAGGGACACCTCCAAAAATGTCAAAGGATGGTATGTATCTTTATATTCTGTTAGCTCTCTCTGCTCACTGCTTACCTCCTTCCTCCAGTCTCTGGAAACTTACAGGACAGAAACTGTCAGGGTGAGGAAGGAATAATTTCTTAAAGGCAGTGGGAAAGCCAAATGCA
Organism: Jacana jacana; assembly: GCA_013400555.1. Lineage (NCBI taxonomy): Eukaryota > Metazoa > Chordata > Aves > Charadriiformes > Jacanidae > Jacana > Jacana jacana. The sequence continues at coordinate 12,288 of VZTM01029760.1, read as the reverse complement.
ATGAGCTGATGACTAGTAGCTTGCTGCTGTGTGTACCATTACCACACGAAAGTCAGACCATTTTGTCAACAGCATCTTGCTGTAAAAACCCAGTTAGATTGAGTGGATACCGTGAATCTTATGTAAGACAAAATGATGGTACTATGTGAAAATTTAATAAGAGAGGATAAAGTTATATGCATATGTCCTAGCCCAGAACTGGAAGCTCTTACTGCTACTGGAAGTGGTGACCACAGCCATAGCTTTGCTGGGTGTCAGTTTACACTTGCTTAAAGACGTATTCTTACTTAAAGACATGTTATTTATCTTATGTACAACAACTGAGGCATAATATATTATTAAGGGATTAGATAGTCAAAAAGAAAAAACACAATGTGAGGGCTGGAATTATTTTTCTCAACATTACTAATAACACTTTCAGTCACTCCTGGAGGTGGGGTAACTCATCTGTTCTTGTCCAAGCATCTCGTTATACTGAACAGTATGTCTGCTTATGTGGTCTTAAGTATTCCAGAGCTGTTTTCCCATTTTCAAAAGGTATTCTACACTTGCATGTTACCTGGTGATTTTATATTAATCCTAGTAGCAAAAGATTAGCTACAGTCCAGCCTAAAAAGCCTGTGGGAGCAAAGGTGAATAGGAAAAAAAAACTTGGAGATGAGAAACTGATCTGTAGCAAACATTTGCAGTGGAAACTGAGACAAAAATACAACATAACAGAAATATTCAGTGTAATAGTCTATGAGAGACGTCTGGACTTCCATGAAGAAGTCCTACTGAATTTGATAGAGGAAACTTATGGAAGGTTTTTTAATCAACTTGCCACTTTCAGGATGAAATGTATACTCTTGAGGCAGAGAAGTATATGTGTATATAAATACGGGATTCTGTAAAGTGTTTTAAAATAATGTCTAGAAATACCACAAGTATAGATCTGCTGCTCTCTTTCTTAATAAAATCCATGTTATAGTAATGGGTTTATTTACAAACTGAACAAGAACTCTGTGAAGTCATCTTTTACAGAAAATCACAGTAAAAATGCCATTTGTGCATTGCATCTTTGTACTTGCTGAAACTCTGAAATCATTGAAAAACTGATGCGTTCATAAAGCTCTGTTAAATCTAAGTGCACAGTTTAAACAGAAGTGTCTAGAAAAAATAGCAAGGCATACAAGTGAAAACAAACATGAGGGGGATATAATTACAAGGGATAACAAGACTTTGGTTGTAATCTCTTGCATGTATTGGTATTATCAGCTGAATCTCGGGATTGGCCTGGTCCAAAATCTCCTAAATATTAATGAGGGTATGTTTTGATTTTAATAGGTTCTGAACTTAATGCTAAAACATTTGGGGTTTGTAATGTGAAGCACAGTGTCTGAAAACAACCCTTATATGACATGAAGTATCACAAATAGTGTCTCATTATTCTTTATTTGTAATGCAGCAAAAATAGCCTTTTTAGAAATAAAGACTCGGGAAAATAAATGTTTCAGCAGTGCATTTTGTGAATCCATGCACTTAGATTTTGGCTTAGGTGTACTATGATCAATATTTCCAGGTGAAGCAATTAATTTCCTCTGTTTGGCATGCGAATAAAACTCTTGCAATGCAACTTTGACTTTCATTTTAGTTGCAGTCTGTTACTGCTAATGAAAAAAAAAAATACTTCCTAGCTTTTCTAATGTATCAGCTAGATAAATTGTTAACACTTAAGAACTCCCCAGGCAGTAATGAATGACACAGTTTTCTGTGTTATCCCTGATAAAGTTTAGGATATGGAAAGCAGTTTAATCCTCTTTCTATACTCTTCCATCTGTGCTTTAGAGCCACCGTAGTAAATTACTACATACTGAAGCACTGCTTCAGATGCAATTTCATATTTTCAAAGCTGAGATAATTTTACTCCACAGTGTATTTTTTAAGCTTTGTAAAAAAAGTAAAATGTTTAAGGAAGCCAGGTCAGATAACACTGTTGAATTTAAGAGATGGATGGTAGTTTTCAGTGAAGTAGACTTTCATAAAGGTTGTTTGGAATACAGAGTTAAGCCTAACTAATCACTTCGTTTACAGAAAATCTGCAATGCAAAGTGTTCAGATTTAACTTAATTGTGATCTTTTTTTTTCTAATTATAAGACACTCTTTATGCAGGAATAGTTGCTGGCAAATATGGTTTGAGACACTTTTTTATTGTACCTTAAATGTCTTTGATTCTACTTTCATATTGCAGAATGAATATACTTAGTACAATTTTGCCATTAACCTGTTCAGTCATGGTTAGGGCTCATTTCTTTCTCTGTGAGGGAAGCTGAAGTTATGTGTTGGATTTCTCCACATTTTATCAGATGTGCATTTTGCTGCTGTCTAATCATTATGGATAAAGGGACTGATTTAGTATATGTTGGAGTAAATTGACTGACTCAGTTCAGACACTGAGCGCAAGCAGCTGCCCTGAGAGTAGAAGTGAATACTTTTATATATAGAGAGAGACTGATTTGATAAACTTCTCCAGTTTGCATTTTTCTGCATCCACATGAAAACCTACATTCAATAACACCACAGAAACCCAGTCAGCCCAGTGTCTTGCTCGGGTCACCACACAGTTGTGGAACAGCTGGTTAATGTTAAACCTTCACAAAACTGAGTTTATATTTACAGGAAGCAGCAGATATTTTGAAGAATCTGCAGCAGCAGAAGTGCGGCATCCAAGACAGACAGCAACAAATCATCAAGACACTCTGCCAGAGGAAGAGTTCCTCTGTAACCTTTTGTTACACTGAATTTCAAAATGACATCTTACTAGCTATCTTGTGTCCAGGGACTAACCTGGAGAACACAGCCCATCCCACCTGCTGACCTAAACCCAGCTAAACAAATCTCTGCCACCTCACAACCAGATTACAGCAATCCAGCACTTTCTCTGAGATTTGACAATTGCTTCTAAGACTAGTGAATTGTCAAATCTGAGCTGAATCTCCTGAATCCACAGTGGGGAAAAAGGGTCTGTGGAATTTTTGCGGGGGAGGACAGGTAATCCAGCACTGCAGAGGATAGCCTGCTGACATTGAAACAGAGCTGTTTCATGCTGCGTATGCCAATAAGAAACTCTTCCTGCTCATTTTATTTTCTCTGGGTCTTCATTACCGCAGACTCACTGCTGGGATTGCTAAGGAAGAGGCTCACATCTTCACTACCCACACACATCTGCTCCTCCAGTGTGGGGTGGGGTGGGTGGTGAACAAAGAGCATTTCAGTGGGTAAGCCTGGATTTGTGCTCACCAGTGGGACAAGTGATCCATGGAGTTTGAGACACCTTGGTAACAATCAAAAACTAACCATTGTGGCTAAATTATAGTTGTATATTATGAGAATAGCAAAGTGGTGCAGCTATGCTACTAAAGGTGGAAGTTTGAGAAAGCTCTTGAAAAAATAGAAATACCTGAATATAAGGGCTTCATGTGGTCTTAAGTTTTCCCCTTTGGGTACCTACTGTGATGTTATCAATATTGACAGTAATCCAAGGGATCATGCAGAAGAAGCAGGAAGGGGCTGTAAAGCCTGCCTTTGGGATGGAAGGAAAGCTCACTTCAAGGCTTATGCCTCAAGAGGCAAGAGAATGAGTTACCTTGAGCCTGAGAAGGTCGGAGAATAGGGGGAACTTCAGGTCACAGCCTGCTTCTCCCCTGCTTCCCTCCTCATCCCTGTGCTAACACCTTCCCTGGGATCCTGGGTGGCAGCCCGCAGGGCTCTGCCTCTTGCACAGGTGTTCGCCAAAGATAGCATTTTTCTCCCTGCAAACCTCCAATGACTCTGAAGAGCAGGAGGGGGGGGGCGAGGGGAGGAAGCAGACGAGGACCTGGCTACTCTTCTGCAGTTTAACCTGAACACTGTTTCATAAAATTAAACAACAGATGCTTCTCAAGGACATAACACATTGTAAAAGCCTCCTTGAAGTAGGGGAACTGCTAAAGCCTTCCAGCTAAGGTTGACAGATTTTCTGATAACAGAAAATGAAGCAGTCTAAAAATATGCTCTTCTAGCTATCCCTACAATCAGTTACAGGTAGATCATAGCATGTTTCATAAATGTCAAAGCAAGCTGTCCAGACATCATTAGCCCTTTATGTAAGACACTGATAGAAGAGCTAATTATTTATGAATATTCAAAGTGCAAATATGAAAAACAAAGCATATAAGTAGATCAATGTGAACACTCTTAATAACCTGATCCAAAGACGTTTTGTGATTCCCAGTCATGATTTTTTTGTTTTGGGTTTTTGTTTTTGTTTTTTTTTTTTTACTTTTTGTGGCTATGATACTACTTGACTATGTACTGCTCTATAAATGACAATTTAGAAGTATAACAGAAAGCAAGACGTTTCAAAATAGCTAGTGAAAAATTAGCTAGTTTTTATAATTTGTTGATAAAAGAGTGGAAATACTGTACTTGGTATAGTAGAAATCAAGTTTGGAACTTGGATACAAAGGAGCAAGACACAGTCTTGATGGAATAAGAAAATTAGTCTTTTTAGTGAATTTGGTGTTACATTGGAAATCTTTGTAAAGAAGGTAACTGAAATGTTTTGGAACTGAGCATTCATGTAAACTGCTAATGAAGTAATGCTAGGATTTCTGAGACATGCAAAGTTACTGATTGAATAAAACTATGACTCTGCCAACATAATATAGGAGAGATGAAAATAAAATATCAAGTATATCCAAAATATTAAGTATTCAAAGTATATTCAAAGTATATCATGGAGCACCAAGCCAAAGGAAGTGAACTGTATAACTTAGGCATGAAAGTATCAGATTGTTCAGTCACAGGAGGATCTGTTTCTCTTTGTCAAGTCTTGTGAAACCACAGAAATCCTGACTGGGGTGTCTTCTCAATACTAAAGAATATTAACAATAAACAAGGCTTAACTTAAATGTCATTATATCCACCCCACAAGAGTACCATATTTCCTACTAATTTTTTAACAACTTTCATGGAACAGTTGAGAAGGCATTCAATAGCCATCAGAGAGTTTTACTTGGCCTACTGTTACCTGATAATCAACATCTCTTCACTGGAGCTTGGAATACAGGCAATCAAAATCTCATTGTGAAACCAGAATGTGTGACATGACAAGCTGGGAGAATGTTTAACAATAGAGTAAAATGACAGGTAAGAAGGTTTTGATAAAACTATGAAAAGAATTCTTTGTTCTTTTCTTAAAGGAAAATCTGTGCTTCCTCTCAAAATGCTTTCCAGGAAATACTTATTTCCTAATCAGTTCTAATCATAAGTTATTATGGAGGGCACTAGTCATTTTTTGTTCCTCTGACAAGAAAAAATAAAAGCAATTAAATGACACAGAGATCACATGTTCTCATGAGTATGCCCAACTGTGCCAGAATAGTATTACCTGTAAAAGACAGTAAGCAGCATTTGAAAATATTAGTGTAAGCAGCCAAGGGCAGATTACATTGAGGCTCATAAAGAACAAGAGTAGCGAGAAGGAAGGGAAGGGTGGGGGTGTTAAAAGAAGCAGGAGCAAAGGAGAACTCCAAGAGAGCTTCATTCATTTCCTGCTTTGAGTTCACTTGCAGATGCAAGACCTAGTCTGTTTTTTGCAGCTTTGTAGAAATGTCAAGAGTGTTGAAAGCAGCATCCATCATTTCACCAAAGGGGACAGGGATTTGACCCTATTCATTCATGCATTGGCCCACAGAGCTGGCTGTGTATGTATGCTGTACATGTATATGCACTCTACTAAGAAGACTCTGTCAGAGGCTACCAGAGGGCTTCCAGGAGAACCATGTAATATTCTCTAAGTGACTCCCTCTGTTGTTTGGAGATGAGGTGTCAAAGGAGCAGCTAGTCCAGACAGGCCCAAGAACCCTTGAACACCTTCAGGTTGGTTAATACAGTGCTTTCCCCATAGTGTATATAGCCAGTCTATACACAGAGTTAAATAATTGTGGGTAATCAATGGCAGCCTTAATTAAACTTTTGCCAAGCAAATTTAGTTAATCGTTCAAAACACATTTGTGAGATTCTGCAAAATGAGCAGCTTACCCTCCACCTTTGTGAAATTACTGTTAATCATTCACTAATGTCTGCATATCCTATTTAAACCTTCCCCCTGTGGTTTTAGACTTCTTTCTGCTTGCTAATCCACCACAGGGGAGTGATATGTAAACATGCAAATACATTTTTATAGGCTTTGCCTATTTGTGGTGGTAGGTTCTATCAAGCTGTATTTATAGCCTCACCAAGAATTGTTTATAATTCATTCGTCTCACATTCAATTGAATTAATTTAAAGGTATAATTCAATTTAACAAACATGCAGCTCAGTGTACTGAGCAGTGAGACATACTGCAGCTGTTTCAGGCATGCTGCATTTCACCCCATCTTTCTGTTTTCAGCCAACTTCCTGGCTCAGTGATATTCTTATATATATCAAACCAAGTATCACACCAGAACAATAGACCGTAACAGCTTTTAAACTTCCAAGCTGTGTGACTATTACCTAGTTATCCCAAATTTCGCTAAATTTTCCTTGTCCATGAAGAGTATGTCCTTTACTGTGCAGCTCTCCATTATAAAATCCTGTTGATATGAACTACTGCACTCTTGCTCCCGACTCTGCTGAAGTCCATTATAGACAACCTTTTCCTGTGATTTACGCCTCATTATAAAAAATCAAATTTCTTGGTTGTCAAAAGTAAATTGACTGCAGCAAGCTGAAGGAACTAACTCCGTGACATACAGAGCCATCACACCAGTTTAAGGGTGTAACTTCAAATGTGATGGAAGGATATCCTATAAATACAGAGCTCTCTTAGAAAGGAAAATGAAAAAACTATTATCAGGTTGAGTGAAAAAGTGCAAACTGTCTCTCTCCTAACCTTAACCTTAACAACCAGGATGGACTGAGACTTGGCCCACACTCAGAAGCCATCACCAAGATAAAAAAGCTGTCAGGAGAGAAATTGTTCTGCAGGATACCATTCCACTCCTCTTGCCAGCCCTTTTGCAGATATAGACACTGTCTCTGTCCTAACACTAAACCTAATCTTTACTGCACTTTTAACCATAAGCCTAAAATGTGTTGTGCTCTGAGCCATAGCCTGGGACCCCCAAGCCATGGTTGAAATGAAAAAGTTATTACAGAAGAAATCTTTTTGTAGTCTACCCCTTCCCATGGCAGCCCTCATGCAGCCTCACTCCACCCAGAGGCCCAAGATTTGTCTCTCTCCTAATCCTGTGCATATGGACTAAGCTACAGCTTCAGCTACGGATGAACAGCAGCAATCCACAAAAGAAACATCCAGAAAAGAAACATCTTGGCAACCTATCCCTTCTCTGCAGCCGTACTCCACTGGGGGGTTACAGGCTTTGTCTCTCTCCTAACTCTAACCCTAACTCTAAAGTGAACAATGCGCTGAGCCTTAACCGAGAATACCAGCTATAGCCCAGATTTCTCAAGTAAAAAATAGTTAGCAGCCTAATCCTACCCTCAGTGTTCTCTTTGCTGTCACACTCTGATCAAAGGTCAATGTTTTGTGACTTGTCTAACCCTAACCCAAAAGCATCATGGTGTTCACCCACTGCTGCCCTTGGTACCTCCTGTCCAACCACTTTAAATCAGGAGAACAAGATTCTGTCTCTCTCTAAACTAAACATAACCCTGACTATTTAGCTTGGCATTAATTCAGCACTAGCTCAAGACCCCCAGACATGGTACAGATTATAAAGTAGTCAGGACAGACTACATCATCTCCTGGTACAGCTTTCACACATCCATTCCAATGAGTTGACTAGGTTTTGTCTCTAAACCCTACCTTAACCTTCAACCCAAACTTAACTTCAACCTTATTGTTGAATCTTAGTTAAGGACCACCCTTTGCATGGCTAGATAAAAAAGTCAAGAGATTAATACTCTTCTATCCTACTACACCCTTTTTCAGCTGCTATGCAGTTTGACTCCAGCAAGAATCCTAGGCTTTGTCTCTATCTTAATCCTAACCTACCATTAACCCTAACCCTAACCCAAGGGCTGGCCTTTGCTCAGCACTGACTTGGCAATCCAGTCATGGACAGAACTAAAAAGTCAGGGGAATAAAGTTTTTGTAATCCATTACTTCTCTTGGCAGTTACTTTGCAACCCACTAGCATTTGTCTCTCAGCACCAAATGCAAAGTTGCAAACCATTTTAGGAAGTTCAGGCTTGCATTGTGACCCCTGGGAAAAGTCTAAATAAAAAAAATATGGAGTAATATTTTTCTAATCATTGATTTTTATAGCTAATTATTTGCTGAATTAAAATAAGAAGCACTGTACACGTTCAATAGACCCTTCATTATCTTTCTTCATGAATCCATCCAGCCATATCTCATCAGTGCCAAAACACAACTTGAATTCCAAACGTCTTTCCAACCATTGGCAAATCTAGCAAAAAACCAATTTTTTAAATTGACAAGGATATACTGTATGGACCATACATTTAAAATAAAATGAAGGATCCACTTTTATGTTTTCCTTAAAATATATAGATGTAAAAATATTTTTATGGGAAATTTTTGCATTAAAATTAATGACAATGGCTGCATGAAGACATGTCTTTCTTACATACATACAGAAATATTACACTCTGGCTCCCAGCACATTCTGCAGATTTTCTTAACTATCAACTATTTTCTAATCCTTCAAAAAGAAATTTATCTTATTTGTTATTTTCTGTGTATCAGTTTTAAAACATTATTTTCTTTTTCTATCTACTTTGAGGGCATATAAAGTAACTCTTTGAACGCACCAATACTATTAGAGGTCCATAGGCTATCCTATATATCCTGGACCATTTATTTCCAGAGGAACAAAATCATAGAATCATAGAATCATTTAGGTTGGAAGAGACCCTTGGGGTCATCAAGTCCAACCATCAACCCCAATCTACAAGGTTCTCCCCTACACCATATCCCTCAACACCACATCTAATCGACTCTTAAACACAGTCAGCGATGGTGATTCCACCACCTCCCTGGGCAGCCGATTCCAGTGCCTGACCACTCTTTCTGTGAAGAATTCTTTCCTAATATCAAGCCTAAACCTACCCTGCTGCAGCTTGCAGCCATTCCCTCTCATTCTAATGCTAATTACCTGTGAGAAGAGACCAGCACCGACTTCTCTCTAATGTTCTTTCAAGTAGTTGTAGAGAGTGATGAGGTCTCCCCTCAGCCTCCTCTTCCTCAAACAAAACAGTCCCAGCTCCAGGGACTCCATACATATGCTCCAGGCTTTCANCCCTCAGCCTCCTCTTCCTCAAACAAAACAGTCCCAGCTCCAGGGACTCCATATATATGCTCCAGGCTTTCAACCAGTTACGTTGCCCTCCTCTGCACTTGCTCCAGCACCTCAAGATCTCTCTTGTGTTGAGGTACCCAGAACTGACCACAGTACTCAAGGTACAGAACTGGCCACAGTACTCAAGGTATGGCCTCACTGGTGCTGAGTACAGGAGGACAATCCCCTCCCTCCTTATGCTGGTCCCACTATTTCTTATAAAAGCCAGGATGCCGTTGGCCTTCTTGGCCTTCTCACACTGCTGGCCCATATTCAGATGCTTGTTAACCAACACCCCCAGGGCTTTTTCCTGCCAGGCAGCTCTCCAGCCACACTTCCCCAAGCCTGTAGCGCTGCATGGGGTTGTTGTGGCCCAAGTGCAGGACCTGGCACTTGGCCTTGTTGAAGCTCATGCCATTAACATTGGCCCATTGATCCAATCTATCCAAGTACCTCTGCAGAGCTTCCCTGCCGTCATGCATATCAACACTCCCACCTAACTTAGTGTCATCTGCAAACTTACTGATAGTATACTCTATAACATTGTCAAGATCATCAATAAAGATGTTAAACAGAAATGGTCCCAACGGTGAGCCCTGAGGAACACCACTTGTTTTAAAACTGATATACCACTGATGGCCAACTGTATTTAACTCTGTTGAGCACCACTCTTTGGGACTGTCCATCCAGCCAGTGCTTGATCCAGCAGATCATATGCTCATCCAGGTCATAAGCAGCCAGCTTATCCATGAGAATTCTGTGGGGGACAGTTTTAAATGCTTTTCGAAAGTCCAGGTATACAATATCCACTGTCTTCTCCTCATCCAACAATCAGATTATCTTGTCATAGAAAGAGATCATGTTCGTCAGGCAGGACCTGCCTTTCATAAACCCATGTTGACTAGGCCTGATCCCCTGGTTGTGCATTACATGGTTAGTGATGACACTCAAGATGGTCTGCTCCATGACCTTCCCTGGTATCGAGGTCAGACTGACACTAGGCTCTGCAGTGACTAGAGCTGATGGTATCATATAAGTGAACTGTACTTCTGATTAACTGACTTTGAGTTCGACTTCCCTCTGCACATGACCAAGAAGCTTTTGTCAGTATGGTTAGCATGGACAGCTTTAGGGCTGAATCAAAAACAAGGTGTGAACTCCCACATCTAGCTCTGCAGAGAAGCACCGTAGCTATCTCATCAAAAGGTCACAGTTAAATTAACTTTGCATAATATTTTGAATGGTATATCTGTATGCTGTATATATTAAAAGCTAGTAGATGTCATGTAGACGCTTAGAATTTTTTTCTATTACCTTTCTCTGTGCAGGAAATCTTATCTTATTTACATTATCCACATCATTTTCCCTTATCCTGTACTTTTCTCTCAATTCATGAACATATATGTGAAATCTCTTGCTAGTTTTACCTTTGTTCTTTATTATTCTTTATTGCTACCAATCTTCCTTAAAATTTGGAAAAAAGCATGTACTGCAGTTACTGTTGTGTGTTTCCCATACCAACAGAGTAAACTACATCATCAAACCAAAAAAGCTGATTATGTTAAACACATTGCATGAACAAACTGAAAAAGAAGAAAGCATTTTCTCTACACTTCTGTTTTCATACTTCCAGAGTCATTTATCACAATAGAGAGGGGCATATTTCTAGTCATTCTTGACTTGGCATGCCCCTTCAAGCTTTAAAGGCAACCATCCTCTTAACACAGATTAGACTTTAGTAAAACTTGAAATTAACAACTATATCAGGCTATGGACCAAAACGGTTTATTGGTGGTCCACCCAACCTCACCCCGCCTCCACCATATCTGAAGAATGTCATGGCTTTACAATGCCGCACTTTCTGAACCTTTTCCAATTTCAGATATTTCCCTTCTCTTTTAATACCTCATTGCTTTTGCATCAATTACAGCCTGACCTAAAGCCACACTGGCAGTGAATTTGATATATAGTAGAATCCATTTAAATGAATTTCTGATGAAAGAATAAAACTGTTAAAAGAATAAATTTACTGCACAGATTTATACAAATCCTGTATATGCACTGAAATCCTCTTAAAGGAAAAACTGATGGAAGATTAAAACGTTAAATGAATTAAAACTCAGCATCCTTGTGAAATATAATGATTATTTGACCTATTAAATGAATAGCTCCACTGACCATATAATGGTAAGTATTCAAATATATGTCAATTTTAAATATGTAGTGAAAAAATGTAAAGCAAACAGTGATCAATGGGAATATCTATTAAGACAATAAACTTACAGAATAGCAATGAAATGTTCTAGAAAGGTCTTTGTTCACCCAGGCATGAAGCTAGCAGGTCCTTCATTTCTGTTGAGAAGAGAGACTTTTAATGATTATTAAAAGTCATTAATTGCACAGCATAAATGTAATTTTTGCTTTGCTCAATTTCAGCATATTAAAATGTCTGAGATAGCCATTCTCTTTCCTTCCAGCGGTACTCCACCTGTGGCATTTTTAGGGATCTGTTTTAAAAAAGATATTAATCAACGTCTGCCATTAGGGCTTTCTGTATTCCATTTTATGGGAAGAATCTTTTAAAACAGTGCCAAATTTTTCATCACCAGTGAAACATACAAAACTATAACTGTTGAAAGCCCTGCAATATTTATTTAGCTTTTGCAATTTTAACATATAGTCAAGAACATAACATATAGACATATTTCTGATAAATACTACATACATGTAATCCAATGCTAAAATAAAAATTAAGCATTCCTTCTTTTCCCATCAAAAGCACTATTTTGTAGCAATAAAACCCTGTGAAATGACCCCATTTTGGAAAAAATGTGTGCTTTATTTGTATATCTTGGTTTTGGCCAGTTCTTTAAGTAACTGGTTTCAGGTTTAAATCCCAGATTAAACCACTAAAAATGTGCACTCTAAATCTGGAAATGAATTGAACATTATTTT